>JARKHS020022621.1:0-96619 GCA_030143305.2 Amblyomma americanum
TTGTGTGTTCTATGTCGTGTTTCGCGCTGCCCTCTTATGATTCAAACATAAAATAACTAGCTCGAAATAAAATTTCAATCGAAAACATTTCTTCAGTGCTCGTCCTATCTTCAATGTTATTTCTGTGTTCCGTGTCGTGTTTCGCATCTGCCCTTTTATGATTCAAGTCAGGACCAACTAGCTCAGCCAAGAATTCTAATCGAAAATATTTCTTCAAGGCTCGTCCTCTCTTCTGTGTTATTTGTGTGTTCTATGTCGTGTTTCGCGCAGCCCTCTTATGATTCAAACGTAAAATAACTAGCTCGAAATAAAATTTCAATCGAAAACATTTCCTCATTGCTCGTCCTATCTTCAATGTTATTTCTGTGTTCCGTGTCGTGTTTCGCATCGGCCCTTTTATGATTCAAGTCAGGACCAACTAGCTCAGCCAAGAATTTTAATCGAAAATATTTCTTCAATGCTCGTCCTCTCTTCTGTGTTATTTCTGTGTTCTATGTCGTGTTTCGCGCTGCCCTCTTATGATTCAAACATAAAATAACTAGCTCGAAATAAAATTTCAATCCAAAACATTTCTTCAGTGCTCGTCCTATCTTCAATGTTATTTCTGTGTTCCGTGTCGTGTTTCGCATCTGCCCTTTTATGATTCAAGTCAGGACCAACTAGCTCAGCCAAGAATTCTAATCTAAAATATTTCTTCAATGCTCGTCCTCTCTTCTGTGTTATTTCTGTGTTCTATGTCGTGTTTCGCGCTGCCCTCTTATGATTCAAACATAAAATAACTAGCTCGAAATAAAATTTCAATCGAAAACATTTCTTCAGTGCTCGTCCTATCTTCAATGTTATTTCTGTGTTCCGTGTCGTGTTTCGCATCTGCCCTTTTATGATTCAAGTCAGGACCAACTAGCTCAGCCAAGAATTCTAATCGAAAATATTTCTTCAATGCTCGTCCTCTCTTCTGTGTTATTTCTGTGTTCTATGTCGTGTTTCGCGCTGCCCTCTTATGATTCAAGCGTAAAATAACTAGCTCGAAATAAAATTTCAATCGAAAACATTTCTTCAGTGCTCGTCCTATCTTCAATGTTATTTCTGTGTTCCGTGTCGTGTTTCGCATCTGCCCTTTTATGATTCAAGTCAGGACCAACTAGCTCAGCCAAGAATTCTAATCTAAAATATTTCTTCAATGCTCGTCCTCTCTTCTGTGTTATTTCTGTGTTCTATGTCGTGTTTCGCGCTGCCCTCTTATGATTCAAACATAAAATAACTAGCTCGAAATAAAATTTCAATCGAAAACATTTCTTCAGTGCTCGTCCTATCTTCAATGTTATTTCTGTGTTCCGTGTCGTGTTTCGCATCTGCCCTTTTATGATTCAAGTCAGGACCAACTAGCTCAGCCAAGAATTCTAATCTAAAATATTTCTTCAATGCTCGTCCTCTCTTCTGTGTTATTTCTGTGTTCTATGTCGTGTTTCGCGCTGCCCTCTTATGATTCAAGCGTAAAATACTAGCTCGAAATAAAATTTCAATCGAAAACATTTCTTCAGTGCTCGTCCTATCTTCAATGTTATTTCTGTGTTCCGTGTCGTGTTTCGCATCTGCCCTTTTATGATTCAAGTCAGGACCAACTAGCTCAGCCAAGAATTCTAATCTAAAATATTTCTTCAATGCTCGTCCTCTCTTCTGTGTTATTTCTGTGTTCTATGTCGTGTTTCGCGCTGCCCTCTTATGATTCAAACATAAAATAACTAGCTCGAAATAAAATTTCAATCGAAAACATTTCTTCAGTGCTCGTCCTATCTTCAATGTTATTTCTGTGTTCCGTGTCGTGTTTCGCATCTGCCCTTTTATGATTCAAGTCAGGACCAACTAGCTCAGCCAAGAATTCTAATCTAAAATATTTCTTCAATGCTCGTCCTCTCTTCTGTGTTATTTCTGTGTTCTATGTCGTGTTTCGCGCTGCCCTCTTATGATTCAAACATAAAATAACTAGCTCGAAATAAAATTTCAATCGAAAACATTTCTTCAGTGCTCGTCCTATCTTCAATGTTATTTCTGTGTTCCGTGTCGTGTTTCGCATCTGCCCTTTTATGATTCAAGTCAGGACCAACTAGCTCAGCCAAGAATTCTAATCTAAAATATTTCTTCAATGCTCGTCCTCTCTTCTGTGTTATTTCTGTGTTCTATGTCGTGTTTCGCGCTGCCCTCTTATGATTCAAACATAAAATAACTAGCTCGAAATAAAATTTCAATCGAAAACATTTCTTCAGTGCTCGTCCTATCTTCAATGTTATTTCTGTGTTCCGTGTCGTGTTTCGCATCTGCCCTTTTATGATTCAAGTCAGGACCAACTAGCTCAGCCAAGAATTCTAATCTAAAATATTTCTTCAATGCTCGTCCTCTCTTCTGTGTTATTTCTGTGTTCTATGTCGTGTTTCGCGCTGCCCTCTTATGATTCAAACATAAAATAACTAGCTCGAAATAAAATTTCAATCGAAAACATTTCTTCAGTGCTCGTCCTATCTTCAATGTTATTTCTGTGTTCCGTGTCGTGTTTCGCATCTGCCCTTTTATGATTCAAGTCAGGACCAACTAGCTCAGCCAAGAATTCTAATCTAAAATATTTCTTCAATGCTCGTCCTCTCTTCTGTGGTATTTCTGTGTTCTATGTCGTGTTTCGCGCTGCCCTCTTATGATTCAAACATAAAATAACTAGCTCGAAATAAAATTTCAATCGAAAACATTTCTTCAGTGCTCGTCCTATCTTCAATGTTATTTCTGTGTTCCGTGTCGTGTTTCGCATCTGCCCTTTTATGATTCAAGTCAGGACCAACTAGCTCAACCAAGAATTTTAATCGAAAATATTTCTTCACTGCTCGTCCTCTCTTCTGTGTTATTTGTGTGTTCTATGTCGTGTTTCGCGCAGCCCTCTTATGATTCAAGCGTAAAATAACTAGCTCGAAATAAAATTTCAATCGAAAACATTTCTTCAGTGCTCGTCCTATCTTCAATGTTATTTCTGTGTTCCGTGTCGTGTTTCGCATCTGCCCTTTTATGATTCAAGTCAGGACCAACTAGCTCAGCCACGAATTTTAATCAAAAATATTTTTTCACTGCTCGTCCTCTCTTCTGTGTTATTTGTGTGTTCTATGTCGTGTTTCGCGCTGCCCTCTTATGATTCAAGCGTAAAATAACTAGCTCGAAATAAAATTTCAATCGAAAACATTTCTTCAGTGCTCGTCCTATCTTCAATGTTATTTCTGTGTTCCGTGTCGTGTTTCGCATCTGCCCTTTTATGATTCAAGTCAGGACCAACTAGCTCAGCCAAGAATTTTAATCGAAAATATTTCTTCAATGCTCGTCCTCTCTTCTGTGTTATTTGTGTGTTCTATGTCGTGTTTCGCGCAGCCCTCTTATGATTCAAGCGTAAAATAACTAGCTCGAAATAAAATTTCAATCGAAAACATTTCTTCAGTGCTCGTCCTATCTTCAATGTTATTTCTGTGTTCCGTGTCGTGTTTCGCATCTGCCCTTTTATGATTCAAGTCAGGACCAACTAGCTCAGCCAAGAATTTTAATCGAAAATATTTCTTCACTGCTCGTCCTCTCTTCTGTGTTATTTGTGTGTTCTATGTCGTGTTTCGCGCAGCCCTCTTATGATTCAAGCGTAAAATAACTAGCTCGAAATAAAATTTCACTCGAAAACATTTCTTCAGTGCTCGTCCTATCTTCAATGTTATTTCTGTGTTCCGTGTCGTGTTTCGCATCTGCCCTTTTATGATTCAAGTCAGGACCAACTAGCTCAGCCAAGAATTTTAATCGAAAATATTTCTTCAATGCTCGTCCTCTCTTCTGTGTTATTTGTGTGTTCTATGTCGTGTTTCGCGCAGCCCTCTTATGATTCAAGCGTAAAATAACTAGCTCGAAATAAAATTTCAATCGAAAACATTTCTTCAGTGCTCGTCCTATCTTCAATGTTATTTCTGTGTTCCGTGTCGTGTTTCGCATCTGCCCTTTTATGATTCAAGTCAGGACCAACTAGCTCAGCCAAGAATTCTAATCTAAAATATTTCTTCACTGCTCGTCCTCTCTTCTGTGTTATTTGTGTGTTCTATGTCGTGTTTCGCGCTGCCCTCTTATGATTCAAACATAAAATAACTAGCTCGAAATAAAATTTCAATCGAAAACATTTCTTCAGTGCTCGTCCTGTCTTCAGTGCTATTTCTGTGTTGCATGTCGTGTCTCGCGCTGCCCTTTTATGATTCAAGTCAGGACAAACTATATCAAACACAAATTCTAATCGAAAATATTTCTTCAGTGCTCGTCCTATATTCAGCGTTTTTTCTGTGCTGTAAGTCGTGTTTCGCGCTGCCCTCTTATGATTCAAGCATAAGCCAACTAGCTCGAATTGAAATTTATATCGAAAACATTTCTTCAGTGCTCGTCCTGTCCTCGGTGTTGCGTTTTGTGCGGCCGTCTTATGATTCAAGCATCAACCAGCTAGATCAAACTCAAAATTTTAATCAAAAACGTTTCCTCAGTACCCGCTTGTTTTCAGTGTTCCATGTCAGTTTTTTTTCTGCACTGTTATGATTCAAGTATCAATCAGCTAGGTAATACACAAATTTCATTCGAAAACAATATTATAGTCATTGCCTGACAGGGCACGAAGCTTTCACTCGGCTGCAGAAGCGCATGCGGCCGCGTCGCGCAGTCTTTTTCCAGTGTCGCTTCTCTTGTCGCTCGGTTCTATACGCACGCAATGAACGAAAGCACATTTTCGTTGATGTACCTTCGTCGCTGGTGTCCAAGTGGCTATCATGAAGCTTACTATTAAGTTGAGTCTGTACACTACTACGTTAGCCAGTCGTTGGTCGTCCTGGCGTCGTCGTTGGTCTGTTGGAAAGACCGGTCCGTCAGCAACGCCATCTGCAAACCGACCAGGCCATCGACCATCGATATGCGTTGCACCTGCCTATTGTCACCGGACCCAAACTATACTGACGAAAACCTACATTAGTGTTGTCACTTTCGCGTCGCTAGTCAGTCACTTATTAGGGACGACCATTATTTCGGTGAGCAACGAAAGTGAATGGTACAAGATGCCTGGTTGCGCTAATTGCAGAAACGACATGAGGCAACGATGTTGCGTGTATGCCCTTTTGACGTCATGCGAGCATTGGATACGGCGGTCGCTTCCGGTGGGCATTCTTCCCATATCACAGTTTCGCTCGCGTTTCTTTTTTTACATGCAGCACGTCCAGGGCACTGAATACTTAGAAATGACATCATTGGCTGTTGCATTATTTCCTGAAGTACAAAACTAGAGTACGTAAAACTACCATTTCATGGCCCCCCTACGTAAGATGACACAATTGGCTCCCAAATAACAGCAGCTCTCTCGGGCTGTGGTCTCGTTTCATAGTATATCGAAGTTGGTGGCCGCTAATACAAACATACTCACGCCACTTGAACAGTGAGGAACAAGAGTACGATGTAGAGGAGATCGATGCGGCTCATTCTCTGTTATGCACCACGACACGCATGTTAGCAACTGCGTAAAAGCTTACTTTAGGATTCCTCATTTTTATATACCATTGTACGGAGAACACTTGCTAATTGCATTACTTGATTACTCGGCAACAAAGTGAATTTTGAAGAAGGCAATTCTGCGAGCAAACGCATAAATTTCAAAACAGCATTTCATTATTCTCTGCGTTCGCTGCATAGACGCGAAATCTCCAAGAGCACTTAGTATGTATTCGTTTCTTGAATATTACCATGTAAAATGGCTTACGGCAATATTTCTAGAACTATTGATTATGCATTAATGCAAGTTACTTTGGTTGACAAAAACGAATTGTAGATCAATTCAGCCTTTGTTTATGTTTCGAAATATTCTTTTAAACTTTCACAGCGCTTCTTAGAATCACTTTCGTGATTCTATTGCAACAAAATACCGTATATCATTTTCTCTGCAGTTAATAGCTTGAACAAAATATTATTGAACATGTCTTGTTTTTTTTTTCCTGCAGCCAAGAGAGTAGTTGAGAGTGCTTCCAAAATGCTTTTCTCAGATGAAGGATAATAGTGATACCAAGTCTTGTTCTGATGGAAATAAATGTGTTAATTTAATCAGAAGGGAACTGCATATTTTTTTCCTTTGGCATTTCAGATGTCATGGCCTTTCTAGTTTAAAGATCTATGTCCTTGCAATCTGCAATTCTTATATTAGAAAGCGCTGTCAAAATTGATGACCCCATTGGCCCGAGCGTGGGAGAGTGCTGTCCTTAATTGGGCTGGCAAAGCAAACAACAAATGTCCTCTGAGCACCAGACCATAACGGCGAAAGTCGTCCATTTTTGTCGGCAACTTCTGCAACTTGAAACAGGGGCGAATGGCAGTGTCTACCAAAACTGCTAGCCTGTATCTTCATTTTTACAAGCGCAGGTTGTGTGTCGTATATCTGCCGAACAATAAACTTGGAAACAATGAAGACTGATGACATTAACGGCACTGGCATTGTCTCTCATTGTGCTCCATCCCCCTTTTTTTCAATGTGCTTTTTGCATTGTAGGTTCAGATAACTGCTTGAGATTTTAATGCATAAGCATTGTATGGCTATGTAGGCGGTTTCGGGCTTACATCTACATTGCAGTTCATTGCCATCAAAATGCAGCTGCGGCTGCTTCGAGGTTGAGATTGTCACTTGGTGCACTTAGAGGACTGAAAATCTGCGAATGTTAGGGAAGGCTCTGATGGGGCTACGTACGCGTTCTTTTGCATACCTACCGGACTGAACCAGAATAAACAAAGCGTGTATCTGCAGAAAAATGTTTGCCGAAGAAGTGATTCAGCTCAGCTAGAACTGTTGCGGTTTGTTAAGCATCAAGGTAGCTGCAGCTGCAAGGGAAATTGCTATTGTAGCGTGAGCTACACTGGCCGAGGTTCAGCAGTTTCGCGTGGCTCCCGGAGAGCCATGCTGCGCAGTTAAGTTCAGTTCAGAAAAACTTTATTTCCGGCAGATGGTGGTCTCCCTACCGCCTCTCAGGCTCGGCCGAAGCCTAAGCCCGATTAGGAGAAGAGGCCGTCGGCTGAGGACGGTGTAGCTGATGCTTCACGGCCTCAGCCGCCACGCGGGTGGCTTTGCGCTGCGCGTTGGGGTCCTCGCTCCGCAGCAGCGCCTCCCAGGCTTCAAAACTATTTATTTCTTCCTTAGCCCCTGGTGAGCTAAGACATTCCCAAGTATTGTGGTTTAGTGTACCCCTTTCCCCACAGTCGATACATTTTTCGTCACCTGGGTTCTTAGCAATTTTGACTGGCGATATGTATACTCCTGCTTGGATCCTCCTCCAGATATACGCCTCTTTGTGAGTAAGGGATACGTCTGGAGGAGGGTATATTCTTCTTCCTAATTTGTAACCATCCGTAATTTCCTTGTACGTGATTGGGGCATCCTTAAGATTTGTGCAGACCGGTTGCTCCGCTGCTGCCCGGATGTAGGTCTCTCGGGCTAGCAGGTGAGCGGCCTCGTTACCAGCTATTTCTTCATGTGCTGGTTTCCAGAATAGTGCAGCAGACCTATGTTTTGGCATGCTTTCCAGAATGCGTTTGGCTTCCCAAGAGACCAAGCCCTTACCAAAATTTCTGACAGTGGATTTACTGTCGCAAAGAATGTACCCTGCATTAGATCCTGCCAGGGCGAGCGCCACCGCCACTTCTTCAGCAGTTTCCGTGTTCTGGGTTCTGACTGAGGCTGTGATCAGGGGTTTTCCCTGACCGTCTACAACGGCCGAAACCGCAGCCCCCTCCAGACCCCCAGCAGCGTCTACGTATGCTACCTCCTCAGCAGGCAGCTCTCTGAACTTTTTTGCCATAGCCTTGGCCCTATGTTTTCGGCTATCTTTGTTGAACTGAGGGTGCATGTTTTTCGGTATGAGAGGAATTTTCATTTTGGACCTGATGTCGAGAGGTATATCTACCTTGCCTTCTATTTTGCTGTCAGGCTGTACCCCCACCCATTCCATAATTTTCCTGCCTGTCCGGGTTTTGCTAAGTCGTTCAAGCTGTGAAATTCTAACTGCTTCCTTAAGCTCCGCTCATGTGTTATGAACCCCCATTTTTTCTAGTTCTTCAGTGGATGTATCTGCGTAGGCGCGAGGAGTAGTGACGTCACACGGCGCACAGCTGGCGCGCCGGAGCCGCCGCGCGCGCCTCGGCGGTCTGCGCATTCCAGTGGAGTGAAGCCATAGCCGCGGCAGACGCACTGGCGTCGGCGCGTGCCCAGCTGTGCGCCTCCGTTGCGCAGTAGCCAAGTCTGATGCTGCGCCGGAGCCGCTTGATAGCGCCTCTCATTTTGTGCGCATGCGCAGAGGTATCAGTGGGGGTATACATATAGCGGGGCGTTTGCCAGTGTGGTATAGCCATGGAGAAGGAGAGCGAAATTGCTGCTCAGCACCAATTGATGCTCAGTGGCTCAGCGTAGCTCACGCTACGTATATCCTGGCATAGCCGAGCTAAGCCACTGGTAATTCTTTCTATTGGCCGGAACGCTGCTGTGGGCACTCATTCGGCAATTGTTAAAGGATTCGGGAAAAGCGAAGGCTAGATTGAGTTTGTGCGGACGCCTGTTTTGTAGGCCGGCAGCGAAGCGGCCGCTCCGATACAGCTGCGCACTGCAGCAAATATTCTTCGTGGGTCCGTTATGCATTGTCTGAAACCAACAATTCTCTCCAAGCAGTGATAGCTAATCGCTGCGGCGGCTAACGCTTATCGGCGACGACGGAGACGGCGGGCAGGCAACTGTCTTTTCACGCCTTGCACATATTTTCGAACGAGCTCTTTTGTAACAGAGATAGCAGGCATCTTGCGAAAAAAATTAAGCAGCCTCCTGCCGGTATATTTAGCAGGTGTCCATTGTCAACTTGACTCCTTCTTCGTTGGTGTGTTGACGCACGAAACGCTTTTTTGTCTGATACCGAGCCGGTTTATCAATTTCTCTGCAGCGGCTGAACTGCCGCCCGTAGCCTGTTTTCGTCGTTTTAGCTACTGGGACCGGATTGCAGTAAGAAAAAAATACTATGACAAGCGCTAATCAATATTTTCCAGTGAAGAAACCGTTCTGTTCAATTTGTGCCTAAATGAAAATAGCCCGTCAGCTTTCTCTGTCAACTTTTATTTCTATTTTAATACTGTGTGATTCTCCCGGGATTGCTTTACTTCGCTGGTTGAAAAGGTTTGTTACATCAATCGTCATTTCACGTCGTGTATGGTGTGGAAGGTGGTCCGTACCTATAACGGTCATCCAATTCGCGGTGCGCCAAATAAATTCAGAGAAATCCGGAAGTCTATAGCACCACCAATGGTTTCAAATTGCTACTGCACTATACCCTCGAGGAAGCCAGAGCAGGAAGCATGAAAAGATGTTTTAAAAAGTGCAACCCTAAGGTACGTGACTCTGCCTGTTGCCACCTGCGGCTTGATATTTTTCTTTGTTTGTTTGTTTGTTTGTTTGTTTGTTTGTTTGTTTGTTTGTTTGTTTGTTTGTTTGTTTGTTTTCAGGACAATATACTGCGCCAGCGACACTGCTTCGCTGCTCGCTCTCTGGCGTTCGGAGCGCCCCGGCGTGCGGGCGGGTCGAACGGACTCGGCAACCTGGTACTGCGCACAATGCCTTTTACACGCAGCCGATAACATTGTCAAGCCAGGCACACTCTCGTCTTCCCCGCCAGTCAGTTCGCCATACGAACCGGTCTTCATTACGACACACGCGCGGCTACAATTTGAGCGAGCTGTCTCATCGCGCCAGCTGCTTTTACAAGGTCAGTTATTTCAATTGTCATATGAAGTCGTGGGAGCTGTGGAGGAGTGTTTTTATAGTGTTCCGCTTCAATTCGTTGCTACAGCAGAGGTAATTTGGTAATACGGCAAGTGTTTTCAAACTGCTTCGAATTTCCTTGCCTTTCGCATTCGGGGCTTCTTTCGCCAGACATTATTTCGAGATCGACAAGTTTTATCTGTTTCATTTTTCTGGCGCAAAAACGGCGGCCTGCATAGCGCATAACAGCTGTTTTCTGTCGTGCTCGCTGCATTGCTTAGTTATGGCGGGCAGGAGAGAAGGGCAAACAGAGGGACCTAAGAAAGCTGACCAAGCGGGTTTTGTACAGGGTGTTTCGCCTAAGGCTGTACACAATTTTAAAAGTGGGCTTTTTCAGTTAGAAGAGCGCTTTTTTCGGCACAACATTTTCAGCGGTGTAGTACATTAGAACAGAGCTAAGACGTGCTAACAAGCGGGCTGACTAATTAATATTGAAAAGTTAACTTTTTCACTATTACTGTTAGGCAGCTTAATTATTGAGGGGCGTGTAGCCCACCGCAAGTAAATATTCGTATCAATTTGTTTTTACAATTTCGAGAACACGGTTACCTTCGCGCTGTGGCACAACAAATTTTCTCTATTTCGACGAATTGCGTGCACTGGAGAGGTTGCTTTGTCTGCAAGCTTTTCAGAAGCGCATGTATTTTGGCGCGATGTAGCCAAAATTTGTTTGGCCTCAGCGCCGAGGATAACCACGTTTTTGAAATTATAAAAGACTGATAAGGATAATACATACGGTGGACTACACGTCTCTCAATAATTAGGGAGCCTAAAATGAATTGTTACAATTTAACTATTTATTATTAGTTAACCAGCCTTCTAGGTAGCACTTCTTACCGTGTTCACAGGTACTACACCGTTAAAATGCCGTGCCGAAAAAAACGCTCTTCTAACTCAAGAAACCTATTTTTAAAAACTGTGTAATGTCTTAGGTGAAACACCCTTCACTCTTCTTGAAAAAATGTTAGAGATCACTGCGGCTACCCCCATTGCAGGAATGGGAAAGCATTGACGCTTTCTCGACACTCGTCGCCTTTTTCTGCCCCATCTTTGAGTCCATTAACATTTGCTTCTTACTAATCAATTTTTCTGTCAATCAAACTTTTTGTTCGATTAATGATCACTCATAAAACACATTTCAATCCATTTCAAACATTATTTTCACTTCTTTCTCTATTTTTCTACTTTTTTTTCATTCACGGATGTTTTCCCGTCCAGTCACTATATCGGCGTCCGCGCTATCTCAACGTTTTTTAACATTATTGGCTCTAATTAATTAACTAACCATCCTATCGACATCAAATTTCTTCCGCATTATCCTCACATTGTCCTCTATTGATCACAATCATTTGTTTAATGCTATCTCTTCTGAGAACGCCACAATCGCTGCGGACACGTTTTGGTGGCACGCTTTGGTGACACAACCCAGTCGACATAGCCTAGAAATGCTTACGCATCCATAAATTGTTGTGGCGCCAAAGCCCATGCTTCGAATGAACGAAGCGCACGCACTGATCTAGTCGAAGTAAGTGGTGGCTGCCCTCATTATCTGTCGGGCGTAGCCCCTTCGTTCAGAACATGAGAATAGAGCGTGCAGCCTTCATGAGTTATAGGGAGGCTATAGAAAGCAAACTTTAATGAAGCTTAAAGACAGCTTATTTTTTTCTTGTATCATTGAACAGTGGTCAAAAGGATCAATGTCCGCTCACGTGGAGATTATCAGCGTGCACTCTTCGTTTTTCGAATCATAGTTGGAAGCGCTGCAATACGCTAGCGGACGAGAGGAACCACACGGTCGTTTACATTTTTCGCGGCAACAAATATCGGAAAAAAGTATCATGAAAGTCGTACAGGGCGTGTCAAATTCTAGAGGCCCGCGTACTGTGCGATGTGAGTGCATGTTAAAGAACCCCGGGTGGTCGAAATTTTCGGAAGCCTTCACTACGGCGTCCCTCATATTCGCTAAACTAAACTAAAACTTCCCTGCCATAGGGCCAGCTTATCTAGAGTGCGTTTAAGAACTTTAGGTGCCTATGAAGCTACCAAAGTTTGCAGAGGTGAGAAATATACGTCATCTTCCCTGTACAGAGATTTTATCGGGTGCGTGGTAAATGCGGCGCTATAGTTGGGTACAACTTTAGAAGACAGGAGAGGCCCCGCCCAGATGACCCAAGCGCAGCAGCCAATTGCCTCCGCGACTAAAGAAATAGTCCCGCTCAAAAAATTGTGACTGCTTCTAAAACGCGTATTTCTCGGTATAACTAAGATTTGTGTATCTTGATGAGTGGTTTGGTAAAACTATCATGATGGAAATGCTACAGCGCATGCCTCGGATCGCGAGAGAAAAATAACTCCGTGCCTTCTACAACGCTGTGCGTCGTCTGCTACGGAGCAAGATCGACGGCACCGAACGACACTCGAACGACGCGCTGCTAGACGCTCGGCTATCTTATCATACTGCTGCCAACGATCAATCGTTTAAGCACTGAGCTGGCAGCAACGAATCTTTGCGTTTGAGGTTGCTTTCGGAAATATTTTCGGTTGAGGAACTCGTAGGTTGGTTTCATCCGCGCACGCTTTTCTCATTTATCCTGATAATGGTTTTGCTCCATCACTTCGCCACGTCCGACGAGAAACGCAGGGGCACAGTACACAAACACACCCGCCGCTCACAGTAGGTACTACACTTTGGCAAACTCTCCTCGTCGTAACTTCACTTAGGAGCAAAACAAAACACCATAGAACAAACACGTACGATGTCTGCTTGCAGCGGTGAGTCGCCGCGGGACCCTGTTTCCAGACGAAGCGCAGCGCAGCGTCACCGATGTTCGCTGTAATCTTTTTTTGTCGGCTCACGGCTCAGAACAAACGCACGCGGCACAAATTGTGCATCGTAAGCTCGCAATAATATTTCCGGCATGACAGACGCCCTCAAACAATTCGAATTCACTCTGGCGAAAGGAGACGCACACCGCTGACGCGACTCGGCTCAGTTCGAAGCGAGGCGGCCATGTTAGGCATATTCTCCGTCGGCGGGGTCACCGGCCGTCCGACTCATGACGTCGCTTGAAGTGCGCGCCTATTGGCCGAGGCTCGTGTGCATCCGCCTTTGAGGTGCAAATGCCGCTGCCTTCTAAAGTTGTACCCGACTTTAGTAGTCTGAGAATGAGTCCCTTTGGCCTGGCATCTTTGGACGTAACCTGTACGTAGGTGCAGTGGACCGAATACAATAGAATGATATTTCTGAAACCAATCCAGAATTTTTTTAACAAATGCGCTTAGGTCTCTATAAACATAACCCATTTACATAATGTATTTTTGCTGGTTAACCACATGATATGAATTAAAAGAACTAAATTTCGCAACAGAAACGGAAACATGTCTTAGATTTCACCCATCTGCTATGCAACACATTTTTTAAACCTAGGCTCAAATTTGGCGACACATCCTGTGCGAATGTACAATATTAAACGGTACATCTAGCTTGACTTTAAACATTCTGCTTTAGTATATGCGCATTTGAAGCCCAACCTGTTTCAAATCAAGCACTTGAAAGATGTCCTTGAAATTTCGCTTTGTTTCTGCTTCTCTCAATAGGGAATCACCGAAAGGATAAAGATGGCCGCTGAAGTCTTCCGTGATATAGAAGGACTGCATCTGGGCAAGCACTTCCCGGATGACGCGGTTCTCTCCGCTATCGCATACAAGCCAAGACCAGCAGACATATTTCTCGCAGGATACCCAAAATCCGGGTCCACATGGACCCACCGCATCATCTACAATATCCTGATGGATGCGGAGGACCCCAAGGAACCCCTGGACTATTTCATCCGACTGCCGTGCATTGAATTGCAAGGTGCCGAGGCCGCACTTTACGCTCCGAAGCCCTCCGCCTTTAAGACGCACCTGCCCTTCAATAAGACCCCTTACGCGCCAGAGGCGAAGTATGTCTGCATTGCAAGGAATCCGTACGACACCTGCGTTTCGTTTTACTACCACACCAAACACATGCCGGCGTACAAATTCGACACCGCCACTTTCGACGAGTTCTTCGAGCTCTTCCTCCAGGGTCGAGTTGATTACGGAGATTACTTTGAGAACGTGATGTCCTGGTACAGACAGCGAAACGAGCCCAACGTCCTTTTCTTGACCTACGAGGAACTCAAGAAAGACACGCGTGGACATGTCCTCAAGATCGCTGCCTTTCTAGGGCCTGAGAGGGAGAAGAAGCTCAAGGAAAACCCGGAACTCCTCGAACGTATTATTGAGAAGACTAGTTTAGAAAATATGAAGAAAGTATTGAACTTCAATGGCCACCAGCATACTATGCTTGATGAGTCAATGCTTGAAAGAGTGAGGCCGGAGCTGAAGAAAGGACTTGGCACTTTGCTTGACTTCATCAAAGTCCCCATGACTGGCGACTTTGTGCGTAAGGGACAAGTCGGCGACTGGAGGAATCACTTCTCACCTGAACAGATTCTAAGAATGAAAGAGAAGATAGCGAAGGCCACCGCAGGAAGTGACCTGATGAGTCTCTGGAAGGATGTTGACCTTCCGTGAGTGTGCAGTGTTGAGTGTTTCAGTGACAAGCTTTGAAATCTGTGTAGCTGATAACGACAGCTCCTGCTCCGGACTGCTTTTTCTCGGCAGGGTGCTGTAATTCAGAACATTATATAAGCCAATGCCATCCAGCACCACACAAATTGATAGAGGACAAAACCGGTAAGGTTTTTCTAGTCTCTCAGCCAGAACCCTGCTCTTCCTGAGTGCACGGCATCAGCTACAAACCTCTGAATAGATGCAGAATGTCCTGAAGGCGTTCTGAATAACATTTTTTTATTGAAAATGGTAGTTAATTACGCAACCTGCGTGCCGCATGCAGCGGTAATGGCGAGTTTCAAATTAATTTGTGAGGATACGGACTATAATAACTAAACTCTGATCGAAATTTTTAACCATGTGTCTCAACACGAGTATAGAGCAGACCAGATGAGTAGAGCTGTTCCGGTATAATGGGTGAAAGTAATTGAGCAGTTCGTATAAGCAGACAAGTTCGGCTGAGCCCTGGAAAGTCAGAACACACAAAACAACGTATGGCTTAAACACCCTACAGAACAAAGCTTCTATGGCTACCTAACCAATTAAATTACAAGCGCATTGAGCGTGAAATGTTGACTCCAAAAAGATTGCAGTATTTAAAAATGCGTCCAGCATTTTTCATACCTTTGTTGCTTCTCTGTGCCCTTTGCCGTCAATATATATCACTTGCGTTTATTTTTAATGAATGCCTAAAAATATATACGCTTTATTTGGTTTTTGCCTGACACAGCGTTAATTGTGTGTTTTCTTGTAATTAATATCAGTGAATGACACGAAGATGTCACCACAAGGGTTGTTCATAACTTTTGCCTTTTCAGTTTCGGGCAAAGAAACCGAAAAATCACGGTGTGGGGTTGCGGGTGCTGACAGCATCTTTTTAAGCAACGACTCAGACTGGACCGCGTTGATGATATGGTGTGGTGCTCTGATGTAGAACGACATTATACTTGTTGTCAGGTTACATCTATTAGTGCCCTTTTCCTGGGCTTTACAACGGTGGTGGCAACTTTGTAACAGTAAGACCGTCAGGAGGAAAGCGGAGCGGGAGGAAATTTTCTAGCGGAGTCAGACATGCTGCCACGTCAGCTACAATTGTCAACTTATAGAGCCGTTCAAACTGATTCACCTAGACACCGTTGCAAAAATTTCTTTAGACAGTCTATTGACTGTCAATTTACTTCGGTCTATAAAGTCTCTAGACTCTCTATTGACAAACCCTAGAGAACAGCCTATAGGCAATGCAAACTCTATAGACAGTCTATAGACAATCTATAGATTTATGGCCATACACTTTCAATAGACTCTGTCTATAGAGTCTATACACTATGAATATACAAAAAGAAATATCTATAGGAAGGCAATAGAGTCTATAAGAAGTCTATAGACTGTCTATAGACCATTTTGTAAGGGCAGGTCTGCCTGAAAAAGCGTTCTCAAATGCTTTGGCATGCGAACGAAAGAAAACCGAGCACTTTAGCAGGCACCGACGCAGATGATACCCCAAACGCCTCCAGCGCTCACGAGCTGTTTGTAAACACTGTGTCGGCTTGCAAAATTACATTAGGGCGCAATTACAAAATGACCGCGCTGAACTAACGTAGAAATCGTGACGACCTACTTTAACTGTGCGCCCTGATTCAAAGTATATGTTCCACATTTTGATAGGCCTTTCAACCCATAAAACGAACAGTGCCAAAAACAAATGGCCAACTCTGCAAAAGCGTCTTGACACAAGTATAAAGAAGGAGGCCGGCCGCTTGAACTGGACAAACCGGACTGCAGGCCGGACGCTAGAAGTTCTTGGCCGCGGATGATTTTACAGCGCAGCCGTTATGTCTCGCTCTGTGGACTCAGTGGCGACCATCTTTGAAGCCTCGAAGCGGAGACGGCGAAAAGGAACCATGAAGCACAAGGTGCTTCCATTTGACAGGTGACACGCTGTAAGTGGCATTCGTCGGCGATGACGAAGCGATTTTCCCCTCAATGCGTCGTGCATGGGATCGGTGACCAAAGGCGACATACCGCAACACTAGTGCAGAGACATGGCCACTGAGCACTGCCCTTCTAGGGCACGCGTGTTCCGAGATATTCGCCCCCAATGTTTCCACTGATTGCGTGTAATTAGGCATGTAAGGCGGTGGCAGTGGACGCGAAACACCTCCCTAATGGCCTGGTGCAGGGTATGTTGCTGGGCTAGTTGGTAGTTGTCGAACATCATGGAATCGCAAAGCTGGTAGACAAGGACACACACGCAATTGCGTAAGTGTGAGTGGCCTCTCTGTGTCCTTGTCTGCCAGCGCTGCGATTCCATGATGTTCTCCCTAATGTGACGCAGCTGTTGCGTCCCGCTAGGGAGGTGTTTCGCGTCGACTGCGTACGCGTTGCAAGTAATTATGTCGCGTCCGGCGTTTCTTCAATTTCGGTACCCGAAATTCGAACTGGAGCTGTTATCAGCTTCACCAGACTACGTCTTGCCAGAGAAAAAGCCGCGTCATGCCGGGAAGACTTTCGCGCAGATCGTCGCCGCCTTGCATTCGTAGTTGCGTCGATCAAGGTGAACAACCACGACGCGAATATCTCGGAACATGCACATGTTGGGAGATTTCGAATAAAGGCAATTGTGCAGGACCACCTCCAAGGCTACCTCTAAGGTTCTCATAAAACATGCAGTCACCAAAATTAATTGATAGATTTCAGGTAATTAGGCACCTAACGTTGACATTTCCCACCTCACATTGCGTCCCCCTGGACGCATAAATTATGTGCACAGGTGAATTTCACGTACCTCATTTGCTAGTTTTAGGAAATCTGTAAACCGCTTTCTTTATCACCCAGTAGTTATGCGAAAAGGGTAATATATATGATCACTGGAAAACCGAACAGCCAAAAAGCGCTCCGAATCACAAACTTCCCACATAAATACTACCCCCGAAGGGCAGTCTGTCAAATTCGGAGAAAAAATTAAGTTGGGGACCAGACTAAATAAGTTTACCTGCAAAAATGGCCATCATTGAATAGGAACAGCTTTGAAAACACAAGGAACGGGTTCCTATCTGCCTCATATACAGGTGCGTTAAGCCCAGCCCGCCTGAAGAAACAAGTTTGAAAAAGTTATCGTGCCGCATGAGCTTGAATTTGGAGGCCGATATAAATGTTGTGAAATTCGATGAGCTCTCCAGAGATAAGATATCTTGCGTTGTGGAGGACCTGCAACTGCCTGCAACATGCCTGCAACAGGACCTACAACCCGCCTGTATCCAACGCATTACCTTAGCAAATCTGATTTGATAAACTCATTACATGTGTACAATGTTCACAGTCAAACATTCTAACACCGGCAAGAAACACCGCGAGTGGTTTTAGAAGTTATGGTCTAAGACACATAATAAAACACTTCTCATTAGCGTTATTAATAGGTGTTGTGATAATAAGTTTATATTCTGTTAGCAAAGCAACTGTTCAAAACACTTCTACTCATCAAAGCAGTTGCTTGTACACTGAAGTAGGCTATCTCAAGAAAAGTAATCCAGTCAATAAAAACTACAATCCTTGGATTGCGCTCTTTACGGCTGATCGTTAAGGGTAACGGAGTAGATTCCAAGAGAAGGCAAGCGTAGCAGGGGCCGGCAGAAGGTTAGGGGGGCGGATGAGATTAAGAAGTTCGCAGGCATAGGGTGTGCGCAGCTGGCAAACGACAGGGTTAATTGGAGAGACATGGGAGAGGCTTTTGCCCTGCAGTGGGTGTAGTCAGGCTGATGATGATGATGATGATGATGATGATGATGATGATGATGATGATGATGATGATGATGATGATGATGATGTCAGACAGGGCAGGCCACTGTATGTTCTCCCGTCAGCGACAGTACGGTAGAACATGTCTGGCTACCTTCAGTGAAGTTTCTGTTGCCCTCTGTATATCGTTTTGAAATCCGACGAACTTTTGCTGTGATGCAAGTCAAGGTAAGTATACATCGTTTCTGTGATTTACAAAAAAATGGCTTTCTGAAATACATAAAGTATGCATATTTTACAGTTAAAGGACTCATCAACGTATCTCTAAAACAATGCAAACAGTCATGATTACCCGCGGTTGTCTCACTAAGGCCCAGAGCAAAATATTGTTCAGCTTTTCTTCGAGCTGCATGGCAAGAAAGCAAATATTTTCAAGTGCTTGAAGTTTGATCTCGTTTGTTCATTTATTCAATCATACAGATACGCGCAACATTTTAAGGTATTACCACAAATGGTTACAAAAACAACGTTGATCACGTCAACAGCTCCAATATTTATTGAGAACGTGAAAATATTTGCTGAGGACATTAAACAAAAATTTACTTTCTTTTTTCCTTCCAGCCCAGCACAAAAAAAAGAACAAGTTATCGGACAAACAACAGGTGGCTGCAACCAAAAAAAAAAAACAGGGAGTCAGTTAAAAAAAAACACTAGCCTAGCTAGACTCAAAGTAGCAGCAATCTTATTTTCGACCTTCGTGTTTACTCGATTGAGGGCCTTCCTCTAAATTCCGTAAACGGGCAGTAGCCTGCAGCGCAGTGCCTTTCAAAGTCATACTCCAGCACTGATAGTAAACCCTGGCTTTTACTGCCTCTCAGCACCGCGTGTCATATTCGATCGGAATATCCTTCCACAGGTTCATTACATCACTTCCTGCTGTTTTCAAAGCTATGTAACGCTTCATTTTGGCGATCTGCTCACTGTTGAATGCTTGTTTCCAGTCACCCACAGCCCCTTTGCGCGCAAAGTCGCCCTTCATTGGTTTAGCGAAGTAGGTCTTGAATGCTTCTAGCCCTTTGAGTTGAGCCGAGTTCCAGTCCTTTTTCGACGGAGTGTTGACAGAGCCGCTGCTGTTTGGTCTCGCATTGCCTCCCTGGCTGCGTTTCGCGTCGAACTTGGCATTCAGAGCGTCTTTCATGCTTTCAAACGAAACGGCCTTCACAATCTTCTCCAAGAGGGCCTGGTCTTCTCCAAGCCTGCTTCCGTAATTCTTCCCCATGAACTCCGCGACACGGAGCACAGCGGTTTTGGTGTCCCGCTTAATGTCCTCAAAAGTGAGGAACAGCACATTGGCGTCATTGCGATGCTCGTACCAGGATAGCAGGTGGTCGCAGTAGTCGCCGAAGTCGACCTTACCTGCCACGAACTTGTCAAGGAACTCGTCGAATGTGCCGTTCTCGAAGTGGTACATGGGGAAGTTCCTTGTGTGGTGGTAGAAGGAGACGCAGCAGTCGTAAGGGTTCCGCACCACGTAGATGTACTTGGCGTCGGGCGAGTAAGGATGCATGTGGAAGGGCAGGTGTGTCTTGTAAGCTCCGGGCTTCAGACCATATGTAGCTGCGTCGGCTCCTTGGATCTCTAGGAACGGCAAACGCAAGATTGCGTCGGTTTTATCCTCGGGTAAGTCTCCATTCATGAGGATGTTGTAGACAATCTGTTGCATCCACGAAGTGCCACATTTCGGATAAGTGACAATGAACAGGTCTCCAGGTTGCGGCTTGTACGCCAGTGTGGAACGCACGGCATCCTCGGGAAAATGCTTGCAGATGTGTAGGCCATCAATATTCCTGAACGCCTCGCTAGCCATTGTTGTCTCAGTCCGGTCTTGGGTTGCAAGTAGGGGCACTGGTTACGGGGCAACTTTGTTCACTGAAAGTTCATGCAAAAAAAAGATAAACATCATGAAGATGACATCTTTTTTTTTTCTGGGATTCACAAATAACCCTGCTTACGAAATATATAAACAGCAGCATGTTTATTTTTTAATTTCGTACAAGAAAGCAATCTTCTAGGGAACTGTTCAAAGCAAGCTTTTCTTTATCTACAACTTTTCTCGCATGCTTAGTTGAATCTTATACTTGGTGTGAAGATTCCCGTGCATTGCGGGCGATATTACTTCATCACTTTCTTCATTCAGTCTGGCATTTTAACCCTTTAATGCTCAGCATCGTCGTGGAGCAACAGCCCAAGTATCTTTTTCACATACTACTTCAGCTTTGATCATTCTTCTGCCGTGTATTGTGAGGTAAGGCCATTTGAACTTGATAACATTAAAAAAGACAGTAGGTCTCACTTCTCTTTCTGTAAACGATGCATTGAATCAGGTCGGCTGACCAGCCTTCACAGAAAGAAAAGAAGAGTGATGGCTTGAGAAAGTGTGGGGGGGACACTGGTTTTAGGACCTAAAAATGACCCAAAAATCAATTTTTTAAAAATGACATTTTTGGAGCCTTTAGTCATTATTCTTCAACTCTACCAGTTTTCTCCTTCAGGAAACTGGTATTTTGACCATAAAATAAATTTAGATCACTGTGTGGGCTCAATTTGTACAGCAGCAGGCGGTTTAACACCATGAAAATTTTGGACACCTGGCTGTCTTAGTACGTCAATATCTCAACGTCTAGGACAGATTGACATGTCATACTGTTTGCTAAGGGAAGCAGGAGGCACAATGTATGTAATAATTGAAGCACAATTGTTCAATCATGCTTCAATAATTTATAATTTTGCAAAGTTTATCGATACACGATATTCACACTTTGAATGCTGCTTTTCTAAGTGCTGTAAAGTTACTAATGAGGGCAAAATGAAAAAACTGCTTCAATTATTGCACTCTTTACTCACCATACTATGTTGTCACGGGTTAAAAATTATTTTTTATTGAGCCATTTTTTCTACTGAGGTACTAATAAATGACTAATTAAAATTAATTATTTTAGGAATTAATTAATCAATTAGAAAATAAATTTCATATTTGAAACCAGTATAAAAACAGAGCAAGGTGACACAGTTTCATTAGGATTGGACTAAAAATAAGGAAAATAGGTCTAAGACCAGTGTCCCCCCTTAAAGTGAACAAAGTGCTCCTAACGAGAAGCCTCACTGTGAAGTAGCAAATAAAGCTAATTTTTGCTGACTGCATAATTATATTTCATTATGAATTATAAATTGGTATTCCCATTTTTGACTTTGTCAACAGCAACAGAAACAGTTTAGGCCCAAAAGGGTTAAGGGCGCAGATGCTCCGCCATTCACTTTTCGTGATAACCACCCAATTGGCTGAAAACATGATTTTCTTCCAGAGACTCACTATAGAAGCTTGATATATACCGGACGCATTGTTATTTTAACTATTTTATCCTATATTGAGCACAAGATTCGCCGATGTTATTTGTGCACTGTATTGCACAGCCAGGCTGATGTTACGTACATGACAAAGCTGAAAAAACATTGTCTAAAATAAACAGTTACATTTTTTTAATTATTGGATTTCGGTCTGAGAGTATACTGTGCA
This sequence comes from Amblyomma americanum, assembly GCA_030143305.2. Lineage (NCBI taxonomy): Eukaryota > Metazoa > Arthropoda > Arachnida > Ixodida > Ixodidae > Amblyomma > Amblyomma americanum. The sequence continues at coordinate 21,780 of JARKHS020022621.1, forward strand.
ATTGAAGGACAGCCACATGGATGACGAGCCCTAAGTATAAAATTGCACAATCGGCAAGTTGGTTTGAAATACTGAAGGCGAAAATGCGCCTTTGAAACCTCGTTAACATGGCTTTCCTGTGTTGCTTGTTGACAAAATTAGCCACTCACTTTTTTTAATCAAGATAATAAAAATGCAGTCTATTTCAATATGTACAAGTTTTTGGCGCCGTTATCTAGGACAGTGACGGCAGTTTATAAATTTGGATAGCGGGAAAGCCACTGATAGAGCTTTCAAAAGCGCATTTGTGACATTCGATATTTCGAGCCACTGTGCCAATTCGGGAGATTGATGTACCATGTTGGCCTTTTATTTTGAAGACCTAGAACTTTAAATGTACTCTTTCACCCTATAACTATATACTCTTACCGCATCGATGTATTTTTGCTCTGTTAAAATTCTCTAAGATTTAAAAGTCACTCTTTATTCACACGCCTGTGGGAGTACATTTATTATTAGGACACCCTCATATAGATCAGCTACTGTACGAGCCTAGTTTAGCCAACACTTTTAGCGCCCACATTTATTGTCTTCATTAAGCATTTGCGGGACAAAATTAGTGGCCCCTTATGCACACAGCTTTAGTAAGTAGAACAACATGCATCACCAACTAGCACGGCAGCTTTCTCTCCTGAATCTTCGTTCCACGGACCTATTTGCAGTTACCGCATAGTGACACTTTTCCATAACTTGTTCCGGCCCATGTGTGCCGCTTTTGTGGTTAAGACAAATGCTTTAGTGCCGAAAATCAAAGCTTTCTAGATATATAGCTCCCGTCTTATAATACAGCATGAGCGAACAAGAAAACTTTTTTTTTTTTGCTGCGGTGATGGGCATTCCTAAATGAACTGCATAGTTCTAAGCTTAGAAGTCTAAATTTTGCGCAAAAAGCTGCGCAAATTCTCTAAACACTTTGTCTGAGATTTCAGTTCAATGAGACGTGACATGGGCGGCCTGATGCCTATTTTCCGCTCTCCGCATCTAAACTCTTCGATCAATCGGCCTAGTCGCGTCATGACGTGCTTGCGGTACTCTCAGTAAGCCAAAAGCGCGCCTCTGTAAGTCTGCAGTGGACTTCAAATACCGCGAGCACTGTAGTTCGTATGGAAGTGTCATAATTCTTGAAGCTTCCTCCGAATTTTTAATACTTAAGTTTGACCACAAATACTCACCCTTGCGTCTGGTGTCGGAGTCTTTGGACAAGCTGCACGGCGTTCGGTTTTAGTCGGCGCTAACCAGGCGTACAGTGGCGCTGTCCTATTTTGATCGGCACTGTCCTTCGGTAAGAAACTTTCGCTAGATCACGCAGCCTCTCGTGCTCGATTGATCACAACTGACGAACTCCGATCGAGCGGGCCGCAATTTTGATTGGTAAACACGCAGCTGTTGTTTTTGAGATCAGAAAAGACAGCGCAGACGCGTGCAGGCAGTATGCTGATTCCTATCTCTACAACGCTTCTTATCAAGAAAACGGACGCGATTCGAAGGCTGGATTGACCTGATTGAGGCTTCGAACCAGAACAAAAGTTACAAGTGCAGTGGAAAAACATGCCTGCTTTTGCGAGCGACGCACCTGTTCCCGCTACGGGCTTTGTGAAGTTTCTTTTGTAGCTACAATATTTTAAAGGGTTTTCTTTTTACTTCGTGATATTTGCCCTATTTGTCACTCCTCATTACTTTCTTTTATATCGAAACCTCAGGTCAGAGGTCAATAAAAGATAGCGTACAATATGAGGCCCTAGATTTGGACAGAGCTCGACAAAAGCACAGTACAGGCCTCTTTTATGCGCTTTTCCGCAACAGTCCTTGTATCTTTCTCCATGCGAAATTTTCAGAAAAGTTAAGAATATAGCTTATAAACTAATCAACCGCTGCAGCTTCGGAAGCATATAGATTATCAGGGATCAGCAATCTTTTTGTAGAATAAAAACACGCAGCAGCGCCGCCAATGTTCATTGAAATGTTTATTTTTTGGCACAGCTAGAACCTAAACTAAGCAACTGTGAGATTAAATACTGTGATCTTTCGGACCGTTTTCATGAATGTCTCAGGCCAGTGTAAAAGTGGTGATTCAGCAGGTGCTGTAGCATACGAAGCGCTGATGATAATTAAGTATGTATTTGGAAAGTTTGGGACAGGCAATAATAAGGTATATAAGTAGACTCTCGCATATAATATCGGTGAAATGCAACTTAAGCCTTGAAGGCGATGCCAAAAACATTTATACACTGTGAACTCAGAGCTTTTTCTTAGAGTGCACACTACATTGTACTAATTTATTTGTTTTAGGTGAGTTCAGTATCTTCTAACAGTGTGATTTTTCCTGCCGGCTAACAAAAGATGGGGAAAAAAGTTTCAAAACAGTCAGCATGCTATCGTGTGCTCCCCCATTTCCGTGCCCACAAAAGTTGCCGCCATTACGTATGTATTTTTTTTTTCAAAATTTTTACAGCTCCTTCAAAAAAGAAAATGAATACACGGTGCCTAGGGCATTACCTTCACAAATTCTAGTAATTTGACATTGCTCTTCTAACCTTTCCAAGATTTTTAGGACATCTAATACATGCGTCTAAAAGATTTCCCACTGGTATATTTCGTTTGGACACTTATGAATAGGGTTGGTTTTTCAAGCCTTGATATAGTATTTAGGTCGAAAAATATTTGGTTTCAATCCAAATCATGGATGTCGCTAAAAGGAGTACGGCAAGTAATCTCACCCAGAGAAAAAAACTAGAGAAAAAAACCTGAATACTAACTGATAGAGATTTGGCAAAGCCAAGTATGTCCTAAGCGCGGAGCCTTCGCCTGGACTGCCATATTGTTAGTTTCTCTTTTTTTACGTTTTCAAGCTTCCCCAAAAAATTAATTTTAGGGCAGAATTTGCTCGCTAAATGCGAACAAATCGCCAGGTATGAGCCAGCAGTTTCTTCTATTTCTCTTTAAGAAAAGCAGAAATTTTTATAAAATGCAGCTGACTAAAACTGCAAGGTATTATGCTAGGTTCCCATTCTAAGAAGGTCTACGTTTCCTCTTCGATCTCAAGAAGAGCTTGGTGAAAAATTCAAGCTCATTAAGGAGAAAAATAATGGCGCTATCAGCTGACGATGGTAGCAGGTATATTGCTCCTCGTTGTTTCCATTGTTTGTGGAATCGAGCCTTGACAGGCTTCCACATCACTTTGGAACTAATTTCGCCGTTTTTGTTTGTTTGCTCTTTTAACGTCTTCGAAAAGAGTAACACCTCAAAAAACAACGAGGATAAGGCTAAGTTACCAGCTTTTTAAAACTCCGTAACAACTTTCGACATTATTGTTACAACGTCTTCTAACCATGTGCACTTTTTTTTTCATTTCAGGTTGCGTCACTCGAGAATATACAAATAATATTTGCGACATATTTTGACGGATGAAGACAAGGAAGGAATTCTAATACTACTAGAAGAACCCGCCCCAACAGAGCGCAGAAAACACTAACTCAAACTGACAAAACCCAAAAACGTTATCCTTCATTCGTTAGGTCGTATGCGCAGCTTAAATGGCACATTTGATCTGGCATATTCGTTTAAATTTGTAAGGTTTCTCACATAACTTTTTGAGTGATTTTTCAAAATATACGTCCAAGAAAGACAGCGAAAATCAGACTCAGATACGCTTCTTGTTGCTTGTTTCCTTTACCACACAAGCGCAAACCTATTCACACTAAAAGAAAACCTTGCTTCGTAAAACAACACAAACGGGGCCAGAAAGACGAAACCACCTATGAAAAGGCTCCGTCTCGCGCTCTAAGGTTATTCTTCGCCTAACTTATCGTATCTTTATTCCTGTATCGATGAAAAGCATTCGCACGTAGCGTTGCAGTTAACCTTGAACTGACCTTTAGACACCCATGAATCGACCAACTTTCGAAAGTCCACAGTGTGCTAAATGACGGAAGTGATTTTTCAAAGTGGGGCTTGAATAATAATGTAGTTGAGCGATCGAAGCGGCATTGTTTCAGGAGACGAAAGAAACTGGGTAGGATTCCGTGCTCTCAGATTGGCATTAAGTGTCCTGCGCGTAAAAGTGGATACAGGCAACATTTGGAACACGCTGTCACACAAGGTCACAGCGCGAACAATGAAAACCCACCGTCGCTGTAAACGAAGAGACCGCTGTTGCTAGCTGGATGGATGGGTGGAAACAACTTTTATTGGAAAAAAAAAGGAAAGAAAAAATCTTCCAGGGTGGTGTCCTACTGGTCCAGGAGTTCGCGGGCTTGTGCCTCACATAAGGCCAGTGGTTGCTACCGTTTAATTTGGCGTTAAATTTTTCGCCAAGTTGCATGCATGAATCCATTGGCATTATCTTGCCCCCTTTATGATGTCCGATGCATGCATGAACGCATCCGGTTCTCCATTCAACCATGGCGGCAGTGGTAGAGCTGACGTATTGCTGGCGAGAAAGACAACAGGTTCTGGATAAAAAACATACATTGACAGCGTCACTATTTATGGTAATTTTAGAGTACTCAAGTAGAAAGGTGATGCTGGACTGGCCAACGGTATTCCTCGCGGTCGTTTCCATGCTCGGCCTAAAAGACCTCGTTTCCTCCGTTTTGCCCTCTCCTTTAAAACATCGATTTCTTGCGCCCGAAATTGAGTGGTAAATGCCGAATTGCCGGAGCATTTAAAAGGATGTCAAGAAGACTGCATCTGGAGCGTTCCAAATGGTAGCGTCAAGATCCCCAACAGCCCCCCACAAACAACGTCGCACTTTGGAAAAGACCAGCGCGGAAGACGAAGAACTGAAACATGTCTAACCGTGCTTTTTGTAAGTGCTCGCTTTCGACCTGCCTGTGCGTTATTCGAAAAGTAATTTTGGGTTCGCTGTTCTCTGAGCAACACGCATTTACTACGGATGGAGGTAGACATTTAAACGTTTGGAGAAGATTTTTTAAAAAACGCAGCTTTCTCGGACCTCAAGAAGTTTGAAAATCTGAGACCTATTAAGACTTTGCATTTTTTAGACGAAATCTGTAACGCCGCTTCAGGGCCTACTCCGTAATCTCAGCAATGTCTAAAGGTGATGTGAGTAGACTCTTAAAAAAGTGAGAAATATACGTCCGGATTTAAACCAAACATTCTGCTACTACACGTTCTCGTGCTGATCAACGCACATTCTGCCGCCAAGAAGAAAGGAAATTGCTACGTGTCGAGCTTGGGCGATGTGAATGATGATTGGGAATCGTTGTGCACATAAGACTGCTGACACTTCCTTCGCACTGAAGGGGCACAAATTTTTTTTTCTAAAACTGAATAATGTTACTAAAATATTTGCAGAAGCATCCAAATCGCTTACAGCGAAGTCATGCAAAAAACGATTAAAAACTAAAGAGGCATTACACTTTAATCTAGCCACATTTTCCACAGTACATGTTCCTCGAATTCCAGAGAGCGTTGCATTCAGAAGGTAACAAGTGAAATCCACAGCAAGATAGTGCAAGCGGCGACTGGCTGCCTACTGCCTTAACCACGATCATAACCGGATTGGAGAACCGGTTATTGGAGAAACTGGTGAAGCAGTCCTGTGAGTCGTCGTCATGCATATGTGCTCTCACTTAACATTTTACTCGCCCTATTTCCTCTATTGTCTGTTGCTCTTCATCCTCCCACTTGCCATTACACGTGTTTGGCACCAGTTCCTGATATTTGGAAGCAAAAGAATGTTTCATGTAAATGTTCAAGACTGAACAAAACGTTCTACGATTAGCACGACTGCAGAACCACCAGAAATGCTAGAAAATTCCGAATAATCGCAACAACTCACATTGCCATTTTGTTTCGCCTATGTTTTATATGACCAAACCTTGTACTAGAAGTGAATAAAACCGGTTCCCAATTAAACCACTCTTTACGTTAAAATGGTTGTCGCCCGAAAGTAAGTGCCAGCCACTTTCCAAAACTTTCATGTTTGAAGCGTGGGTTCCGTAGTAAACATATTGTGCTGAAAGTGTATTCCGTTCGTGCAGAATTAGTTTTAAGATAATTTTCGCATAGGTCATCGTTGCACAGTTGCTGCGTAGTACGGGCCTGCTCAAAAAACTTGGCGACAAAGCTACAGTCTCTGCACCAGATAAAGTTCGTTCTCTTGTATAGTCATGGCCCATAAAACGACTCAATACCTTAAGCTGTGGCCAACATAACTAAGTAACCCTAAGACGATGTTGCTTTTTGTGAGCCCTACACTACTGCTTGCACTTGTGGTTATTGCCACGCGAGATTTCGAGAACACTATTCGGGGTGAAGAATCACTTCAGTCTCGCTTTTCTGGCGATAACGTCAAAGGAGCCTTGACATTTCTCGAAGAACACGTCAGTCCAAACTCCGGTCTCGCCTTCCTGTAATGCGGAACCCAGAGTAACAGCTTCGACGATCATCTCTTGCTTTCCTATCAAGGAAAGCCAACGAGGTGGCTGTGCTGTGGCAAAGGATTCGCGAAATTCCTCGATTCCAACAGATGGTTTAACGTGCGCACTGTGCTTGTTCTCGAAGGACAATGCAGATGGAAGGCTTTGTGCCTCGGCTACCTCTTACGGAATCCTTTCGTTTCATACTTCACTGAATGGATAGTGTTTCACAACACTGACTGCACGCTGCTGCAGCCCGAAGAGTTAGCCGCACTCAACAGCGGTTTTTCACTGTGCGGCGGAAGCCCACTAATCCTAAACTCAATAAAATATAAAATACGTTCAGCAACCATTAAACACGTGTCCTTCTCTCGAATGTGCTCAATGAGCCACAACAGAGAAAGGGTGCGTTTTACGTTGCCTCCTACCGATCAAAAAGTTACATTCGCATGTCACCTGGATAAACGCATAGACAGATCTGCGAGAACGGCGTGCCACAGTATACAGCACAATATAATATACAAAGCCCTCCTCTCCCAAGACGCAACGTCGAGGTTCAAAGCATATCGAGAACTTTCTCGAGCCGTCGACGGATTGTATCGCGGAGAAGCTGACGTACTGATGGCCTCCATAGCGGCCGACCGTGATGCATTGCGCCACTTCCACATCACACCTATTTTGGAGTACAGTCTTGAGACGTTTTATACGTGTAAGGATTCATATGCTTACCAAATTTCGTACTTCAGCGTGGCGACGCAGTCATCTTGGGCGTTGCTTCGCATTTCAATTGCCATTCTTTCGTCTTGGCTTTTCCTGGCCGGCGACAACCGCCTCGAATTCGGACACAGTTTTCTGGACACGGACTGGGCGTTCTTCTTGATAGCGTCGTTTCTATCGACCTCTACTCCAATGAACAGTGCTTGGCGAGGCCGGAGTGCTCGCCGCAGATGGTCATGTCGAGAAGCATTCCTATTCACATGGCTCAAGGCAATTATTCCTCTGTCTGTCTTCTTTCGGGGAAAACTGACTTCGCGCCTCAGCGTCACTTTGCCTCCGAACTTTCTGGACACTTTGGACGAGCTCGTGGACGAGCTGGCTTTGGCACTTGAGAATCGACAACTGACTCCCTGCATGCACTTAGAAGTAGCAGCCAAACACTCGGCAACCATTTCCGGCCCGTTATACGACAAGCTAAGACGTGCTTTTCAAAGCGCGAACAAGGACATGTCGCTGCTTGGCAGCACACTTGAAGACTGCTTTCGCTGCGTGCGGCCGCCGGGCTTCGCTTGGTTCGTAGAAGTAATGTATGAATGCGGGAGTGGTCGCCACAGACGGCAGTACATCGAATCGCGGGAGCGGATGAATATCGCGTTTAAGACAATATGTGCTCGGAGAGATTACGCCCACGCTAAAGTCTACAGCAACCTTTTGCGACGGTTGCTAGAAAAAGCGCTGTACCCTCAATACACGGGGTGGAAAAAGTGCGGGCCTGGAGAAATGTTCATTGAGGCGCCAGCCTGAATTTCACGTGAGAGAAAAGACTACGCAGCTGCACGCACTGTCGGCATTTTCTGGTTGCTTTGGTGGATTGTTACTTCTGTCATTTGCTGTGCTTTGCTTGGAATTGGCTCTTCTCGGAAGGGAGACATTATGATGCTGCAACACTTTAAGAAGTTTTCGCGATACGGTACATTGCCAGTGTCTTGAGTCTGCATGAGTACGTCGGAAACGAAAGTCTCCGGGAGCACGAAAAGTGATCTAAACGTATAGTTGCAAAGTCTATGAACAATCGGCTTGTCTGACAGCAACACATGAGAGCACGTAAGCCCAACTTCAATCCCCTATAGCGTGGCCTCGAGCACAGACTAATACGCGATCTATCAGTTTCGCCCACCTGAAATCGTTTGTACCCGATAGTAATTTACTTTAGCGATGAACTCGCCTCTCGTCTTAGCGTCACGATGCCGCCGACTTACGAAGGAAATATGGAAGAGCTGAAGGAAACGTTGAACAGTCGCCAACTGGCACGTTGTCGAGAGAACAATCACCGTCTTTCACCATTTTTTCTAAAAGTATCGCTGGTCACACCGTTTGGAAAAAAGGGCTTTTCGCCACATTTAAAATACAGTTGAGAAGCACAACGAGATAACCCTTAAGTGTTGGTCTGCTCTGGGCGGCTGGAGTCCTTTTGTTTGTGTTAAAGATGTTTTTCTAAGTGCAGTGGTACCGCACGGTGCTCCATTGCGCCCAGTGTGAGGCCTTTCCTAAAGGGTTATGCCTGCACGGGTGTGTGATCAATTTTATCGCGCTGCCTGCTGAGCAATGGGCTTTCTTTCGGCTGTCGCATTTTTTACAATGAAAGCTTTTATAAGATTAGTTTAGTACTATACAGCCCTACTTTCTGTTGTGGAATTGGCAGCGTGAGCTTAAGACCTCAATGCTTTGCGCATGAATTTTTTGCCACCTGTCATGGGGGAGAGGTGGCAATTTAATTTAATTCAGCTGAACAGCGACTTGCTGTGACTTGCAGTTGCCACAGTGTAGAAGGAAAAAAACGCCTATCCAATTTTAGGGGAGAGGATAGAGAGAGACAAGGAAGAGACAAGAGATGTGGGAGGTGACAGCTGGCCTAGTTGTTCGGAAGGTATTGGCGAGAGCGGTTGAATTCGCTGGTGGAAGGTGGCTGCCACGGCACAAAAGCCCAGAGGGTGACCACCGAGGAAGCAGAAGGTAATGACAATGACAGAGGAATACAAAAACGGTGTGTGATTCTACGGAATAATGCAGGGCTATTGGCTAAACCGACGATGTAACAACTTTCGCTGATTTGTGCGCTAACCTGGGTAATCAGAAGTCTACACTTTTCTTTTCCTTCCGCTGTAGTATATAGTAGCGCGGTTTTTCAAAAATTTTTAACGAAATAGGCCCTGTTTTACTCTTCATATACTGCGCTGCTTCCTACGTTTACTGGGTGGAAAATATGCCACTTAAAATGAAGTATTTTTTAATGCTGGGACTAATTATTAAAAAAAAGGTAACTTTCGGAAATTCAGGCTATTTGGGGGTTTTGTTGGAATTTTTGGCTTGTTGGAAAACTGCTTTATCACGTTTTCATTAAAATTGTCCTCTGGCACAGCACCAAATTGTCTTAACACTCTCGCAATTGCACGATTCTGCAATGTTTAATTATGTCGGTTTTGTATTTTTATTCCAAGGATCCATATGCTTTGATCTGTTTTTTGTTTGTAGTTTCTTGTATTTTTGGCTTATTTATTTCTTTATTTTGATTACTTGCCTTTACCGACCCCCCCACCCTATGTAATACCCTCAAATTGAGGGCCTTTAGGGGTATTTTGTATAAATAAATAAAAAAAATCATATTACGCGTTGAAGCGGCAATATTGTATGAAAACGAGGAATAGTTTTCAGTACTTTTGGAAAATGAGAAACACCTAAAATCCCGCCTCTTCCACCATGTCCTGTTCCTAGCGCTATGTGTTGATCTCCAGTTGCTGAAGAAAGCATCCTGGTATATGTCAAGGAGAGGCGCCAATTGAGGTGAGCCAGTAAGCCCTTGAGACAAGTGTGTTTCGACTCGATACGCTTGGCAGACACTAGGCTAGAGTAGTATACGCGTGCGGGCACTCCCAGATAGCTTACAGCTGTCAGGCTGACACAAGCCGTATTTTATTTGAGCAGTGTTCAACGAGCTTGTAGCGTGTTTGGGCATCCGCCGGTGTGCGGTGTACTGGCGTACAGCGGATAGTTGGGGCGGTATGGTATCGTCAGGAGCGTTCAGTGAAAGACGAGGAAATTCAAATGCACGGGCCGACTGAATACTCCCGTCGTGGGTATGGACCATGTCGCTAAGGCAACAACAACTGAAGACAGAAGACCTGTGTTAACGCGCTGCCGTGTGCAAACTGGCACAAATGTTTGCCACGAGTGGTTAGAACGTTAAGACGGCGGGAAGTGCAAAGCGTTCGGACGCGGACGTGTACGAGTATTTCTGCACAGTGACCTAGCGGTCACGGATAGCTGCTCTCTTGTAGGAAACGCTTTTGTCTCCTCGTCGACGACTCTTGAAGGGGCCGCATACAGCGCCACATTGGACCCGCTCAGTCCCGGATTTACCTGGCGCATCGCGCAGCAGGCTCCAACAGTGAAGGAAACTCTATAGTGCACTACGCCGCTTGACTTCAGCGGAGACTTTTATTGTTTATTGCTTGGAGCTTCGTTACCATTCATTGTGTATTGTGCGTGGGTTGATGATGGTTTAAATCTTGAAGTGTTCGCTGATCCAGTGTTCCGGATATTCGGCGTTCTGATGTTGTAAACCTTCTCTCCTTCTTCTCACCACCTGTGAGGAAATGCCCTTACAGCGGTGCTTTTGCTAATCCGTAGCTCTCCCAAAGTACACCTCACCCGATAAATGACCTTCCGATGTGTGCAGTGTTCACATGTGTAAAGACACCAGAAGGGTACACGAAATAATGACGGTCACCTGCAACTCTTCAGGACGCTACCATTTCACGAAACACAAGCAATAGGCTGTGTGTGAATCATGTTATTCGAGCCTTCTGCTATTTTGCGCAAGTGCAAAACTTCGTCACGTGAAAAAACGGGAATGCACGTACAGTTTCATACAGTCTTGAAATATAGGTAAAATAATGTATGAGCCCCAATAAACCACGATGAAAATGTTCTTATCTGAGAAATATGAACCCCGAGATAATCTCGGAGTTTCTCGAAAGGGTTGTGTTGCTTTTTAAGCAATGATATTTATGAGTGTTCTAGAATAATGCTTTTCATATAATCATAGTATTGCATAATTTATTCGTAGTGTTGCACAGTGCCGCATAGTTTACACTAAAGCACATATATTTGGTCGTTTGAGCACTGCCTTTTACAAAAGAAAAATTGCCTTTATAACACCCTTGTGCTGCGGAAATTGCTGAGCAATGGAAGCTTTCCGGCTGCTAACTCGGCGTCGAATTTGCCTTCTCAGAAACCGTCTCTGTGGTCAAGTACCCCTATGTCTCTTCATTAGCATGCAGCACTGTATCATCTCCACCCACTATCATCTAACCAGCTTTCCAAGCTATTCTGTACAAGCATTGATGGCAAAGAAATCAATGTTCGCTCTTTTCGAGCCAATAGTCAAGAATGTAGCCATGTGACGATTTCTCCTTTAACATACACCCATCAGGGTCTTCGATTCGCATTCTGTGATCTGTATTCGGTCGGCATTTATCTCTAGAATTTTTTAAAGCTTTCACACCCGCAAATACAAAGCAATTTATTGCCGTATTGATATTCGAATATGAAATAACCTTCCATTCCTGTCATCGAAGAGAAAGTGAGCCGTTAAATTCCTTACTTACGCTTGAGCAAAAAATCATTCTTTTTCGCTTCAGTTATCTCCTTGCCTTGAATAGAAATACCTTGTTGGACTTAGAAAATTCTCTTAAGCTCTACCAACCTGCCAAATTGCGAAAACGAGCGGAATGTTTCGCTGCATGCGTGCAGAAAAAAAATTTCTGCAACCACGGGCTGCACGCAAGAAAGTGTTCGCAGCGAGCAAACATCATGCGCAGACTCCAACTGATCAATGAGGCCTTGCGGTAACAGCAAAAAATAACTAACACTCTCAAGTCCAGGACGCTAAGTTAGAACAGCACGGGGACATTCTCTTAACAAAATTCACTGCGTACGTGTTTCGTTTCAAAACACGCCACAAGTAGATAAGCATTCTCACATGCGAAAATTATCTGCAGAATGGAGAGTCACGGTGAAAAGCAACAACAAACTATTTACCATTTTTTTTTTGCAAGATGTCTATATCTCGGCAACTTTGATATCCCCGTATTTGATCTTCCATGCTGAAAGGGTATAGATCTCACTTCTACCATGACCATGTTGACAGGTCTATCGCTACTGCACACCAGAACTGCTCTCATATTGTGAAACCCTCCTACAAAGCCGATATGACCAGTTTTGTTCGTGTAAGCGTAAGTAGCACGCAAGCTTCTCTTATTGCTCCATGTTTTCCCCTCTTATTTTTTCGCATTATGTCTGATACATTGCGAACGTTCAATACAGTGCACAGCGGTGAGATAATGTTCTGCAGGCTCCGTGGCGGACTTTCGTGCTTACTGGAACCACTTCGGCCTCGTCTGTCCTAAAACTGTTATCACGTTCAAGGGAGTATTGGCAGACTGAGTCGTGCCTCGACATGGTACCCGACATTGTTCCCTGTTTATATGGTACTCTCTCTTTCGCAGTCGCGAATCGACATTTCTATTAGGCCTTAGAGAACACTGCAAAATTTTATTGGACCTGAAATGCACCTAAACTTCAAGACATGTTGAAAGGAAGCACCGGAGCCTTTGTTTTTATTTCTTTTCTAGAGCGAGATCACTACTTAACACGCTTACAACTAAGAATCTTGTGTGAAGCCTCGAGTAACTCGGGTAAGCTCGGGTCAGTTCGGAGGAGCGTCGCTCCAGCTGTAGCCAATGGGAGGCTGACCTTGAAGATGACCTTGGCCAAACCTGGAATAGCAGCAGCCCATGCGAAACAAAATAAATATTGCGGCGTCTGAATTTCGAATCCGCAGCGGCGCAAAGAAATCAGCTTCGGGGGTCACCGCACGAGAGCACTATGCTATCGCCGCAGCCAATCACGCCTGGTTTTAAGCTGCAATAGACTCAGGCGCTTGCATTGCCCATTGCCATCTTCATCAATTTTCATCTGCAGCGCAAACAGATCAGATCCGCTTAACCTCGATCAGAGCTTAACCTGCGTTTAATATCGTCGCTAGACGTGGCGATGACCAATCAAAGCAAGATCATGAGCCAACCAGGCTAAACACGTGATTTCGCGTGTCTACTCGGTTTAACTAAGTAAAAACCATACCAGTTTTTTTCCTGCCAGGTAGCTGCACAAATACTGCTCGTAAGTGAACAGAACCGTGTCACTCTTGCTTCGCATGGCTCGCAAGCTTATCGCAGAGAAAAAAAAATCGCATATACTTCACACTGCTTCACGAAACTTCATTTTATTCTTTTTCGAAGTGCCTCTTGCATATCAGTGAGCACTCTCAGCTAGAGACGTATTAGATTTCGGCTAGCATTGCTTAACGAAGCGAAGTACTTTGGTCAGTCCGGGTACAGTCCCGGTCATAACTTAATGGAGTACCGTTCGGCGATCAAGCTCCTGTCACTCCTTACGTTACGAAAGTTAGGAGGTACTTTCTGTATATATTTGCGTATGTTGCTGGTGCGTCTGCGCTTAAACCCAGAAATCATCTTGTCTTCTCTAAAGAACGCGAGAGAGAACTTGAAATGTCGAAGTGTGTTCCGTACTTTGGCCACGCCTGTTCGTCTAGACATAAAGTTGAATGGCGTAAGGGAACGAACACAGTAAGACACCGAGACAGAAAGAGCGCCTCTTTCTGTCTCTGTGTCTTAAGCCTGTTATACTTAGTGGCACAGGCAGGGGCATATTGGTTTACACTCTTTTTCTGGCTGCCCCACCATACTTTTTGTCTCTGTGTCTTCCTGTGTTCGTTCCCTTGCGCCATTCAACTTTATGATTAACCAACTAGCCCAACAGCAAGTACTTCTGCAACGTCTAGACAGCTGCTGTAATCAGCGTAGTATGTTGGCTTATCGTTTTTACCGTTTCGCATACACCTGAGCACGCCGATTATAAATGGCCACCATTTCCTAACCCCGCAGATGGTGTCAATGCTGGGTAATTCGTGGCAGAGAGTGCACATGATTGTGTTTTAGCATATACCGGTCCTACAAAGGACCGGAATGGAATACACAATTTCCAATATTGGGTCGATTACCTGTGCGGCTTGCAGATGGCAGGCTTTCAGCCGCTGTTATCTATTTTAAGGAAAACTTCGCTAGCGGCGAGAAACGGCTGCTGTTATCTGAATGGACTAAGCTTACCTAATAGTATGGGGTAGAGACGTTAGGCATATTAAGCTATGCGTAGAATTACCTTGCTGTAGAGTTAGCTTTGCATTCAGTTCGAGTCCAATTAGCATAAGAACAGCCTGGAGCGCCCGCCTAAAGGCGCATGATGAGCTTACCCTGCAGCAAACCAAGGAAAGTGAAGGCGAAAAACCTCGCAAGACGCACACCGTGTCATTCCTATGCAACAGAAGGGTAGGTTGTCTTTGTATGCAAAAATCCCTTCTGATTGCCAATAGCAAACAAGTCCCTTGAAGCATGAATCCTGGTAAAGCGAGCTGTTAAAGAAAGCGAAAAAAAGCACTCGAGACAAGCCCTTGACGAATGAAACCCAGCAATTTTTGGATAAAGCCATTTTACAATGAGAAAGAGTTTATGAACAAAAATGTTTCATGTATTGTTAGATTTTGTAATAAAAATTAACATACCCGCAGATATCCCGTCAGCTGGATTGTACTTTTTTGCTATTAGCGTTCTTGCTATCGTCAAAAAGTTTGCTATTAGTCTTCTTTGGCAGTGTTAAATGCTCGATGCGAGCGAAAGAAAAACTTTAAAAGAAATATTTTGCTGCGCATCGGAAAGGATTGACAAGTAACTTCAATATTTCAATAGCACTATTTTACACTATTCCAATATGTAAAATTTGTTCCCAAAGTGCTGAACACGAGAAAATAAAAGTGAGGCCAAAGCTCCCCTAATCATCATCGTCATTACCCTCGTTACGTCTACGGCTGGCCGATGGCCCCTCATAGATCTGCAATTACTGTTTTGCGTGAGCTGCGACCATGTTACCTCAGCAAGTAGTAGTGGCAGTAGTAGTAGTACTAGTAGTAGTAGTAGTAGTAGTATTAGTAGTAGTAGTAGTAGTAGTAGTAGTAGTAGTAGTAGTAGTAGTAGTAGTAGCAGTAGTAGTAGTAGTAGTAGTAATAGTAATTGTAGTAGTAGTAGCAGTAGTCGTAGTAGTAGTAGTAGTAGTAGTAGTAGTAGTAGTAGTAGTAGTAGTAGTAGTAGTAGTAGTAGTAGTAGTAGTAGTAGTAGCAGTAGTAGTAGTGGTAGTAATAGTAATAGTAGTAGTAGTAGTGGCAGTAGTCGTAGTAGTGGTAGTAGTAGCAGTAGTAGTTTTTTATTAAAATAATAATGAAATTTTTGCTAACCCTGGCATCTGCCATCGATAGTAAAGCACTTGAGCTGGGGCAGCGGAAATAAAGGACAACAGGCGGAATGGAGAAATGGAATGAAAGAGGTGAGGGGACAGGAAGAGAGGATAGGGGGAGTGGTAGTATACTCAAATTATTTACACAATAAAAAAATGTGTACAGGTTGCGGGCGTGATTAGTTCATGATGAAGCACCTCAGCAAATTACCAATTCTCAAATTTTGAACGAAACGTTCGGCTATCCAAGCCGAAGTTTTCTGTTTCGATTTGTTCAATATTGCATCGGTTACGTACATTTCTTATCACTAAACAGTAGTACGTTTTACAACCAAAACAACTTTTGGTCACAACTATTTGTTTAGTTAATACACTCACCTTCTTTCGCTCTTTAGATGTTATACTAAAGAAAATTAGTTGATCGGAATACTTGCTCTGCGAGATCAGTGTGCGTTAAAGGACCTCAGATGCTCGAAGTTCATCCTGTGACACCCTACAACGCCAATCCCAGTAGTACGTGTGCATGTGTGGAGCTTTCTGTTAACCACAGTCAGCTCCGTATCACATTATAACTTGAAAGGAGTAAATATCTGTGTTGTAAAAAATATAATATATCAGCTGACATGTCTGTGGTCTGCGAACGCACACTAACTACGTACACTCGGCAACCGGTTCACATTTGCTGACTGATTACCTTGACCATCTGGGTCAAGTCGATCTGGTTTTTGAAGCCCTGACTTCTCTCAGCGTGAGCTTAAAGCCAAACGAGCTTCTTTGCATACCTCAAAGTGCCTTAACTTGGCCATGTCATGGACCAGCATGACATAAGGCCTGACCCCCGAAAATCAGCAGGCTCTGGCCTATAGTACCGCGATTGTTTTAACGACGAAGGACCTCTGCGGTTCCATACGCCTCAAGTCGTATTTTTTCCGCTTCATACGAAACTTCGCCATCGACTGTTCGCGACTAAAGCTTCTCCTTAAGAAGATGCATTGCTGCGTGCGTGTAGAGACCGCACGAGAGAGTACCCTTCGTTGACAGAAATAGGCGTTACAAGAGCCACCCACATTGGTTCGCCTTAATTATCTTGGTGTAGAGGGCCATAGCGTTTGCCATTTCCTCCTCCGCTGCCACACTCATTCTGAGTGACTCTAGAACAGCAATCATGAATTTCGCATGGGGACTGATTCATTCTACCACCAGAAAAATTCTCGATTCTTGCTCCACAGAACCCCATCCAGTTCAAATTGTTTGGTTGCGAGCCCACGCAGGTAACCCCGGCAACGAAGTGGCCCACTCCCTTGCTCGAGCGTACGTCAACCGAGCAGGGCACACCGTAGACCGTGGTAGCGCTTGGGACCGGCTCGTCACCTATCATGAAATAACCCTCCATTACAGAAAGCAAAGTCTCGTCTAACTCCCGTCACACATCTCCCTCTCGAAAGAACAACAAACTACCTGGAGACAGCTCCAGACTCGCACATTCCCTTCACCGGCTTTGTTAGCCCTTATCCACCCAGGCCAATACAGACCCGAATGCTCTCTTTGTGGGGCTCCGAGAGCCAACTTTGACCACATTTTGTATCTCTGCCGAGAATTCCAACCACCGTCTCGCTGGAACCTCATGGACAAAGAGGGTTGGGAGATCGCGGTCTCCAGCTCCGAACCGGCCTCATAACGGCGACTGGTAGAGTGGGCTGGAAAGGTCGCCGCACGTCATGGACTATTGGCCACCCCCCGGGATCAAGATCCAGACCAACCCTAGGCAGTGACTCATCCATAAGGCTCATCAGTAAAGTTTTTACCTACCTACCTACCTGCAAAGGCGAGAGGCGACACACACAGCGCCTGTGGGTATTTGTCGCCTCTCTCGTCCTTGTCCTTCCGCTATAAACTCTGTACAACAACATGAACTACCAACTCGCCCAGAAGGAAGTTTTAATGAATCACCTTAATTAGTCAGCCTCAGTTATTCTGCACACGGGTGCCAGCCAGGGAGGTCTTAGTGCTGTCCTCTCGCAGGCAGATTCGTCCGGCGAACAACGTGTACTGTCCTATGCACGTCCGCTCTCCGACGCCGAGGAACGGCGCCACGAGTCGGAACCCGACTGTCTGTTGATGATCAAGGCGATCGAAAATTTCTACCTTAAGTATACGGTTGCCAATTCACTTTCTTTCATGTAGAAATTCACTATCCTTCATATTAGAAATGGATAGTTTTCACTCTGGTTTTTTGTAGGACCGGCCTTTACCAATACATAATAGTTCGCTTCCCACTCTCCACCAAGAATTACCCAGCTTTGATGCCATCTGCGAGGTTAGGAAATGGCGGCCATTTATAATCGGCGTGCTCAGGTGTACGCGAAACGGTTAAAATGATGCGACAATTTTCTACGCTGATTATAGCGGCTGCCTAGACATACAGGCGTGGCCAAACTACGGAACACACCTCGACGTTTCAAATTCTCTCTCGCGTTCTCTAGACAAGACAAGATGATTTCTGTATTTAAGCGCAGACGCACCAGCAACATACGCAAACATATACAGAAAGTACTTCCTAACTTTGGTAACGTAAGAAGTGACAAGAGTTTGATCGCCGATGGGTGCTCAATTAACTTATGGCCGGGACTGTACCTGGACTGACCTAAGTACTTCGCTTCGCTAAGAAATGCTAGCCGAAATCTAAGAGGCATCTAGCTGACAGTGCTCACTGATTTGCAAGAGGCACTTCGAACCAGAATAAAATGAAGTTTCGGGAAGCAGTGTGATGCATATGCGAATTTTTTCTTATCCGCGATAAGCTAGCGAGCCATGCTAAGGAAGAGCGAACGGTTCTGTTCACTTACGAGTGGTTTTTGTGTAGCTACCTGGCAGGAAAATAACCTGGTATGGTTTTTACTTAGTTAAACCGAGTAGACACGCGAAATCATGTGTTTAGCCTTGGTTGGCTCATGGTTTTGCTTTCCTTGGTCATTGCCACGTCTGGCGACGATATTAAACTCAGGTTAAGCTCTGATCGAGGTTAAGCGGATCTGATCTGTTTGCGCTGCAGATGGAGATTGATGAAAACGGCGATGGGCAATGCAAGTGCGAGTGCGTATTGCCGTTTAACACCAGGGTTCAAAAAGCTTCTTGCAATATTTCTCAAGTTATCATTATCTCGGACTGTCCCTCAGTCTTGGCAGCATTAGAAAGTTCGGCAACTAGTCTCTTGTACCGATCCCTAATGTACTTTGTGCCACGTCATGTCCAAGAGGTGCGTTTTCAGTGGTTCCCAGAGCACTGTGGCATTACTTCACATTCGATGCTGATTTTTTAGCGAAATCAGCCATCAATGGGCCCGCTGCCCATGTTGTTTCGAACGTCACCCTGCTCACCACGTCCCGTTATGAACGTTACCAAGTACACCATTACCTGAGCCATGAGCCCATCCTTGGTACAGCGGATTTCGAACATTTAAAATTCCCATAGAACATACGTTCCTGCGCATCAAGACAATGTGAGGTTTCCATGACGCTGCTGCGCTGCAGGATTCCTCGCCTTAATCTATATTTATGCCGCTCTGGATTCACGTCGTCGAATCAACGTGCGCCACGCTGGGACGTTGAAACGATAGATCATTTAATCCTCTACTGCCGGCGGTTTGCACGGCAGAGAATTCAATTTTTGCAGAATCCTCCCGCTCAATCAAGGCTGCCGTTTACTCTTCCCGTCCTCCTCTCCTTCGGTGCAACCGTCAAAGTGCATGCCATTTGGCAGGTGTGTCAGCTACTACACAAGTATATTATTGAAACCGGGAGATTTTTGTGCTAACTTCTGGTTGCTTTTACTTTCCTCTCAAAATTATTTTCTTTCTGAATAATTCTTTAAAATTTATTTATTCAACCCACACTGCTTTGTTTCCTCGGTTTTTATTCCTATTTCATCAAGATCTCTCAAAATTCGTGATTTTCTTTTTCTCTCTGATTCCTCTACGTTTATGAGCCGCTTGAGATAAACCTGGAGGAGTTTTTTCATGTTTGGATCTGCACCAAACCCTGGCCAATCCCCCACCGTGGGTATGTGGCATCGTATTTGAGGCAACAACCACAACACCAGGCGCGATGGGCTGCGGCGATGGCATAGAGCTCTCGTGCAGTGGCCAGCGAAGTTAATTTGTTCGCGCCGCCGCGGATTCGAAATCCAGTCGCCGCAATATTTATTATATTTCTGTATGGGCTGCTGCTGTGCTAGGTTTGGCGAAGGTCACCCTCAAGGTCACCGTCGCATTGGCTACAGCTGGCGCAACGCTCTCCGAACTTACCCGAGCTTCCTCCCATTGGCTGCAGCTTGCGCGACGCTCCTCCGAACTCACCCGAGCTTACCCGAGTTACTCGAGGCTTCCCACAAGATCCTTAATTGAAAGCGTATTAAATAGTGATCTCGCTCTAGAAAAGAAGGAAAACCAAAGGCTTCGGTGCTTCTTTTTTACAGATCTTGAAGTTTACGTGCACGTCACATCCAATAAAATTTCGTTGCGTCCCCTAAGGCCTAAGAAAAACGCCGATTCGTGACAGCAAAAAAGAGAGAGTACCATATACATAAGAAACCATGTCGGGTACCATGCAGATGCACGACTCAGTCTTTGTCTAGCAACAAGACCAATAAAAGCGTTTTATTTGGGACGCAAAAAGGGCCAATACTCCCCTGAACATGATAACAGTTTTTGGACAGACGAGGTCGAAGCGATTCCAGTAAACACGACAGTCCGCCACGGACCCGACAGAACATTATCTCAGCGCTGTGCACTGTATTGAAAGTTCGCAGCGTCTCGGACATAATACGAAAAAATAAGGGGAGAAAACATGGAATGATAAGAGAAGCAAGCGTCCTACTTACGGCTACATGAAGAAGACTGGTCATATCGTGCTTATAGGAGGGTTTCCAAATATGAGAGTAGTTCTTGTGTGCAAAAGCGAAAGACCTCTCAACATGGTCATTGCCAGCCGGACAGTTAGTAGAAGTGAGATCTATACCATTTCAGCATAGAAAACCTGATACGGGGATATCAAAGTCGTCGGGACATAGACATTTTACGAAAAAAATTCTAAAATAGTTTGTTGCTTTTCAACGCGACCCGCCATTCTGAAGCTCATTTTCGTATGTGAGAATGCTTATCTACTTGTGGCGTGTCCTGAAACGAAACACGTACGCACTGAATTTTGTTCAGAGAATGTCGCCGCGCTGTTCTAACTTAGTGTCCTGGACTTGAGAGTGTTAGTTATTTTTTGTTGTTTAGGTAAGGCCTCATTGACCAGTTGGAGTCTGCGCATGATGTTAGCTAGCTGCGAACACTTTCTTGCGTGCAGCCCATGGTTGCATAAATTTAATTTTCTGCGCGCATTGAGCGAAACATTCCGCTCGTTTTCGCTATTTGGCAGATTGGTAGAAATGAAGAGATTTTTTTAAGTCCAACCAGGTATTTCGATTCAAGGCAAGGAGATAACTTAAACGAAAAATAATGATTTTTGCTCAAGCGTAATTAAGGACTTTAACGGCTCACTTTCTCTTCGATGACCGCAATGGAAGGTAATTTCATATTAGAATATCAATACACCAATAAATCGCTTTGTGTTTGCGGGTGTGAAAGCTTAAAAAATTCTAGAGATAAATGCGGACTGAATGCAGATCAAGGAATACAAAACAACACAATGATTGGTGTCTATCAAACGAGCAATCGTCCTATGTCTACATTCTTGACTGCTAGCTTGTAATTATTTTTTGCCTTCAATTCGAGCTCTTACCGCAGTGGTGGAGTAGTGGATTGTGCATCCGCGTCACATGCGGGAGATACTGTGTTCGATCCACAGTGCCACCGGGCATCCACCTGTGGTGCAATGGCTACGAGCCTCACCCTGGCTTTGTGATCGGCTTATATGAGGTAAAATGTTTGTGGAACGGTTCTTTTACCTCACTTTGGGTAGGCTAAAACGTCCTGCCCATGCCAAACTTTTTCTACCAAAGCTGCCCTCGGGCCATAAAAAGTCGTCATCGTCATAAATTCAAGTGCCTTATTTCGAGCACTCTGTCTTAAGAGCAACGTCATCAACTTCTGGACCGGGGTCCCGCAGTCTCCCTCATTATCATATATTCACACAGAAGTGCGCCATCTCCGGAAGTCCCCTTACAAGAATAGAATGGTCTATACACGGTCTATAGACTTCTAATAGACTCTATTGACTTCCTATAGATATTTATTTTCGTCTATTCATAGACTATAGAATTCTATAGACAAAAGTATACTAAAAGTGTATGGCCATACATCTATAGATTCTCTAAATACTCTCTATAGGATTTGTATTGCCTCTAGACTATTCTCTAGAGTTTGTATATAGAAAGTCTAATGACTTTATAGACAAGTCTATGGACAGTTTATAGACTGTCTAAAACAATCTTTGTAAGGGTCATGCAATAATATCAAGCTTTCGAGTCGGCCATGAAGCTAGAGTTGCATGCCTAAAGCCTCAGGAAGCTTTTGATAGTTTTCTTCGTTGTAGGAACGAAAATGTCGACTGCAGAGGCAGTTTTCTCGTCGTTGTGTTGACGTCTTAGCGCTGACATCATCGCGGACCTTAGACAGGTTCTAGGTAAAGTTGAAATTTTTCAGGCTTGGGCATCAAACTAGCCGGCCGGAGGCTATTTTATGCAATCGTTCAAGATGTTAGATGTTTTTAAAAAGGCAACCTTGTCGTCTGGTTCAACTGAACAAGCTTTCCAAAGTCGGACATCGAAGAACCTGTCGTCAAGCGCTAAAATATCACCGGGGCTGAGCACATCAAAGGTCAATCCTACAATTGAAATTGAAGATTCGGATTAATGAACGCAGTTTCATGAAGATGCGGTCATGTGCTGCGATCTGTGAGTATTAAGGAAAGGTATTTCGGCCGGCAAAGTTTGTGCATAGAGCCGTGTCGGCGAGTAATCCTGGTAGACGTTTTTTTTTAGTTGTGGATTTCAAAGAAACTTCCTGCGATCTACGCAGAAGTACGGTGTTCGTTCCATCTTCATAAAGAGGACAACCGGCGATTATTACGGGGTCTCAGAAGGCTGAACAGGGGTGCTAAGCAGGACGACCCGAGTTCTATTATTCCTCAAAGGACTCTTGTTGGACATCACATTAGGGGTAGGGAAAACGCGGCAGAAAATAACAATGCACATTATTTACAATGATGGACAATAATTTACATTCATGAATGTACGTCCTCTGTGGCAGATTTGAATTGCCGATGGGTGATGGCGGCGGCCACTTCAGTCGGGAGGTCATACCAGTCACGGGCAGTCTTTAAGAAAAATGATTGCTGCATTGTTGTGGTATGGGTTCATTCAGGATATACAGCGGTCGGGAGGTTATGGCCGGAAATACGATGTGCTTGCGGGATGATTTGATTTTCTGCCGGCTTCACTGCAAGAGCTGGAACTTACAGCCTGCCATTGAGGTTAAAAACGTACGAGGCAGACTTTGGTATTTCGCGAAACGCAGTTTTGGATGGGCTATGCAACGGCGCCATCATTTGCGTTAACAGTGCAGACACGGAAGAAGCAATTGGGCAAGCGGCCTTCCCGCGACTGGCGGTGCATATTAGAGAGCGGTCAGCAGCCGCCGTGGTGGCTGAATGGTTACGGCGTTCGGCTGCTGGCCCGAAAGAAGCGGGTTCGATCCCGGCCGCGGCGGTCGAATTTCGGTGAAGGCGGAATTCTAGAGGCCCGTGTACTATGCGATGTCAGTGCCCGTTATAGAACCCCAGGTGGTCGAAATTTCCGGAGCCCTTCACTACGGCGTCCCTCATAGCCTGAGTCGCTATGGGACGTTAAACCCCCGTAAAACCTGAAAACCATACGAGAGCACGGCCAGCGTCAAAAGCACATATTTCACACAGGCCGAGAAGAGTGAGCGTGGCCACATGCATGCCTCCTAGAAGGACTTCAGGAATTTTACAGGCATACGACACGTCTGTCGTTTTGTATAATGCTGAGATCAATTTCCTATCGCGTCATCTGCTGTGATTCCAAGTTCCTTGCTAGGTAGCGCTGGCGCAGGCCAGATATGTATTTATATGCCTCGATCTTTCTTCAATAAAGCAGTTGTCAGTAGCGCCCGTGCTCGTCTTGTCTGTATCTCGTCCCGTCCTTTGCGCTAAAAATATGCCTGTAAAATCCGAACACCAACTAGCCCAACAACTCACCCTGTTGACTTCAGGAAGGAAACTAAAACTGATAAGCGAAATAACAAGGGCGAAAGAACAACGCCGACAGTTCCGCCTTTGTGCGCTCCCATTTTTTGCCATATGTCCAGTCCGCCAACCTTATGGAGCTGTGAAACAAAACCATTGCAGACACACACTGTCAGCAATATCTTTTATTCATCACTACAAAAAGGCGTGATAAGAAATGATGACATCCAGATCATTAGAGCACGCTCCCAATCCCACTATTGACACGCAGGTTCAAACTTTCAGTTCTCTGCCATCAGTGCTGACACAAACAACAGTGATACAGTGGCCACCGCTGACACAGTGCTACATGAAAATGAAGAGACACAGGAGTGTTTGTTCATAGATGCGGTTGCTTAGAAGGCAAACTCGACACCGTTTTAGTGGCCGGAGAGCGTCGATTGGTCTAAACTTTCCACCGCACAAGGATTCTATACAAGCAATTTTTCTTTTGTAGAAGGCAGTGCTCAAAGGGCCGAATATATGTGATTCAGTGTTCGAGCACTCGGTGGAGACTATGCAGCACTGTGCATCAGTACGAATAAGTATGCGACACTATGGTTAGAAGAAAAGCATTATTCTCACTCCTCATTATCATTGCTTATATAGCAGGCCAACCCTTTCAAGAAACTCTGAGAATATGTCGAGTTTCGTATTTCTTAGATGAGAGCATTTTCTCCCTGGTTTACTGGGCCATCTACGTTATTCTACGAACATTTTAATATTTCGATCATTTCACTTGACGAGGTTTTGCACTTGTGCAGATCATAGCAAAAGGCTCGAATTACATGATTCGAATGCAACCTACTGCTTCTTTTCTCGCCGTCTGTTCCGTGAAATGGTAGCTTCTAGAACAGTTGCAGGTGGTTGTCATTATTTGGTGTACCCTTCTGGTGTCTTTACACATGGGAACACTGCCCACATCGGAAGGTCATTTATCGGGTGAGGTGTACTTTGGGAGAGCTACGGATTAGCAAAAGCACTCTTGTAAAGGCATTTCCTGAAAGGTGGTGAGAAGAAGGAAAGAAGGTTTACAACATCAGAACGCAGAATATCCTGAACAGTGGATCAGCGAACACTTCAAGATTTACGCCAACATCAACCCACGCACAACACATAATGAATGGTAACAAAGCTCCAAGCAATAAGCAATAAAAGTCTCCGCTGAAGTCAAGCGGCGTAGTGCACTATAGAGTTTCCGTCACTGTTGGGGCCTGCTGTGCAATGCGACAGGTAAATCCAGGACTGAGCGGGTCCAATGCGACGCCGTATGCCGTCCCTTCAAGATTCGGCGACATGGAGAAAAAGCGTTTCCGACAAGAGTGCAGCTCTCCTTGACCGCTAGGCCACTGTGCTGAAACACTCCTCGTACACGTCCGCGTCAGAATGCTTTGCACTTTCCTTCGTCTTCTTTACGTTCTAACCACTCATGGCAAACATTCGTGCCAGTTTGCACACGACAGCGCGTTCACACAGCTCTTACATCTTCAATTATTGTTGCCTTAGCGACATGGCCCATACCCATGACGGGAGTGTTCAGTCGGCCCGTGCATTCGCATCATTTCCTTGTCTTTCAGTGAACGCTCCTGACGATGCCACACCGCCCCAACTATCCGCTGTACGCCAGTACACCGCAGACCGGCTGCTGCCCAAACACGCTACATGCTCGTTGAACACTGCTCAAATCAAACACGGCTGTTGCCACTCTGGGAGTTGTACACTATCAAAGCTATCTGGGAGTATCTGCACACTTATATTGCGCTAACCTATTGTCTGCCACGTGTATGGAATCGAAACACACTTGTCTCAAGGGTTTACTGGCTCACCATGCGGGAGCCGTTCCTTCGCATATGCCAGGATCCTTTCTTCGGGAACTGGTAATCAACACATAATGTTGGGAACCTGACATGCTGGAGGTGCGTGCTTTTAGGGCTTTCTCCAAAAGCACTGAACGCTACTCCTTGTTTTCATACAGCACTGCAACCTGAGCGCGTAATTCATTAAAGCTTTAAGACATTATGGTGCTGTCTCAGACGACAATTTTAAAGAAAACGTGTTAACGCAGTGTTCCAGCGAGCAAAAAATACTAACAAAAACCCAAAATAGCCTGAATCTCCTAAAGCTTCTTTCTTTCTAAATGAATAGTATATTTTCCACCGAGTAAACGTAGGAAGCAGTGGAGTATATGAAAAGTCCAACAGTTCCCATTTCGCTAAAGATTTTGAAAATACCGTGCTGATATATACTACAGCGTAATTAAAAAAAAGTGCAGAGTTATGAATACCAGGTTAGCGGACGAATCAACGAAAGTAGTTGTGTCTTCAGTAGTCACGCTAACGGTCTTCTGCCGTGACAGTCACCTTCAAGCTCCGAATTCACCCGCTCTCGCAAATACCTCCCAAACAACTAGGCCAGCCGTCGTCTCCGACATCTCTTCTCTCTACCATGTCACATGTTCTGTCGCCACCCTCTCTGCTAAAAGCGGATAGCGGTTTTTCTTTTATCCACTGTGGGAACTGTCAACCGTGGCAAGTTCAACTGAATTTAATTAAATTGGCAGCTTTCCACCATGACAGGTTGCAATGAATTCATCCACTACGCAATAAAGCTCTTACACCTCACGCTGCCGTTTCCAGTGCAGAATGTAAGCTATATGACTACTAAACCCATTTTATAACAGCTTTCATTGTAAAAAATGAGACATCCGAAAAAAAAAGCCCATTGCTCAGAAGCCGGAGCGACAAAATTGCTCAGACACCCGTCTGGGCATAACCCTTCCGGAAAGGCAGCACTCTGGACGCCGTTGACCACTGTGCGGTACCACTGCACCTAGAAAGACAGCTTTCACACAAACAGAAGGCAACCCAGCCGCCAACAGCAGCATCGACACTCATCGCTTCTCCATTTTTCTTATAAACTGTATTAGAAAAGTGGCGAAAAACAGTTTTACCCAAATGATGTGAATAGCGATACCTTTGAAAAAAATGATATGTGACAGATTGTGATTGTTCTGCCGACAAAGTGCCAGTTAGCCACTGTCCAACGTTTTCTTCAGCTCTTCCGTATCTCCTTTGTGAGTGGGCGGCACCGTGACGCTGGGATGAGGGGTCAGTTCATCGCTAAAGTTAATTACTATCGGGTACAAAAGCTTTCGGAATGGCTAAGCTGAAATATCGCTTATTATTCTGTGGCTCGAGGCCACGAAATATTAGATTGAAGTCGGGCTTACATGCTCTCATGTGTTGCATTCAGACAAGGCGATTCTTCAAAGACGTTGCACGTCTAGATAGCTTTTAGTGGTCTTGGAGGCTCGTTTCCAATGTACCTATACTGTCTCCAGTCACTAGCAATGTACAGTACCATATCGCGAAAACTAATTCAGTTTTTTCGGCAATAGGACCCGCCGCGGTGGCTCAGTGGTTAGGGCGCTCGACTACTGATCCGGAGTTCCCGGGTTCGAACCCGACCGCGGCGGCTGCGTTTTTATGGAGTAAAAACGCTAAGGCGCCCGTGTGCTGTGCGATGTCAGTGCACGTTAAAGATCCCCAGATGGTCGAAATTATTCCGGTGCCCTCCACTACGGCACCTCCTTCTTCCTTTCTTCTTTCACTCCCTCCCTTATCCCTTCCCTAGCGGCGCGGTTCAGGTGTCCAACGATATATGAGACAGATACTGCGCCATTTCCTTTCTCCAAAAAACCAATTATTATTATTATTTTCGGCACCATAATGCTTCCTTTTGGGGAATAGCCAACTCTAAGCAAAACACAGCAAATGAGTAAAGTAATAATCCACCAAAGCAGCCGAAAAATGCCGACAGTGCGTGCAGCTGCGTAGTCTTGGCTCTCACGTTAAATTCAGCTGGCGTCTCAATGAACATTTCTCCAGGCCCGCAGTTTTTTCCACCCCGTGTTTTGAGGGTACAGCGCTGTTTCTAGCAACCGTCGCAAATGGTTGCTGTAGACTTTGGCGTGAGCGTAACCTTTCCGAGCACATATTGTCTTAAACGCGATATTCATCCGCTCCCGCGATTCGATATACTGCCGTCTGTGGCGACCACTCCCGCATTCATCCATTCCTTCAACGAAGCAAGTGAAGCCCGGCCGCCACGCGCAGCGAAGGCAGTCTTCAAGTGTGCAGCCAAGCAGCGACATGTCCTTGTCCGCGCTTTAAAAAACACGCCTTAGCTTGTCGTATAACGTGCCGGGAATGGCTGCCGAGTGTTTGGCTGCTACCTCTATGTGCATGCAGGGAGTCAGTTGTCGATTCTCAAGTGCCGTCTCCAACTCGTTCAAAGTGTCCAGAAAGTTCGGAGGCAAAGTGACGCTGAGGCGCCAAGTCAGTTCTCCCCGAAAGAAGACAGACAGAGGAATAATTGCCTTGAGCCATGTGAATAGGAACGCTTCTCGACATGACCATCTGCGGCGAGCACTCTGGCCCCGCCAAGCAGCGTTCAGTGGTGTAGAGGTCGATAGAAACGACGCTATCAAGAAGAACGCCCAGTACGTGTCCAGAAAACTGTGTCCGAATTCGATGCGGTTATCGCCGGCCAGGAAAAGCCAAGACGAAAGTATGGCGATTGAAATGAGAAGCAACGCCCAAGATGACTGCGTCACCACGCTAAAGTAGAAAATTTGGTAAGCATATGAATCCTTACACGTATAGAACGTCTCAAGACTGTACTCCAAAATAGGTGTGATGTGGAAGTGGCGCAATGCATCACGGTCGTCAGCTATGGAGGCCATCAGTACGTCAGCTTCTCCGCGATACAATCCGTCGACGGCTCAAGGAAGGTCTCGATATGCTTTGAACCTCAACATTGCATCTTGGGAGAGGAGGGCTTTGTATATTATATTGTGTTGTATACTGTGGCATGCCGTTCTCGCAAATCTGTCTATGCGTTTATCCAGGTGACATGCGAATGTAACTTTTTGATCGGTAGGAGGCAACGTAAAACGCACCCTTCCTCTGTTGTAGCTCATTGAGCACATTCGAGAGAAGAAGAACACCTGTTTAGTGGTCGCAGAAATTATTTTCGATTTTACAGAGTTTAGGATTAGCATGTTTCCGCCGCACAGTGAAAAACCGTTGTTGAGTGCGGCTAACTCTTCGGGCTGCAGCAGCGTGCAATCAGTGTTGTGAAACACTATCCATTCAGTGAAGTAAGAAGTGAAAGCATTCCGTAAGAAGTAGCCGAGGCACAAAGCTTTCCATCTGCATTTTCCTTCAAGAACAAGCACAGTGCGCAGGTTAAACCGTCTGTTGGACTCGAGGGCTTTCGCGAACCCTTTGCCACAGCACGACCACTTCGTTGCATTTCCTTGATAGGCTCGCACGCTATCATGACCTAAGTGGTCTCTGCATGTTCCACATATCAGGAAGGCGAGAGCGGAGTTTGGACTGATGTGTTACTCGAGAAATGTCAAGACTCCTTTGACGTTATCGCCAGAAAAGCGGGACTGAAATGATTCTTCACCCCGAAGACTGTTCGCGAAATGTCGCGTGGGAATAACCATGAGTGTAAGTAGCAGTGTAGGGCTCACAACTCGCAACATCGTCTCAGGGTTACTCAGTTATGTTTGCCACAGGCTAAGATATTTAGTCGTTTTATGGGCTGTGACTATAGAAGAGAACGAACTTTATCTGGTGCAGAGACTGTAGCTTTGTCGACAAGTTTTTTTGAGCAGGGCCATACTACGCAGTATCTGTGCAACAGTGACCTATGCGAAAATTATCTTGAAACTAATTCTGCACGAACGGTATACACTAATAGCACAATATCTTTCCTAGGGAACCCTCGCTTCAAGCATGAGAGTTTTAGAAAGTGGCTCGCGCTTACTTTCGGGTGACAGCCATTGTAACGTAAAAATTACTTAATCGGGAACCGATTTTCTTCGCTTCGAGCGCAAGGTTTCGTCATATACCATGGAGGAAAAACAAAGTGGCAGTGCGAGTTGTGGCGATTATTCGGAGTTTTCTTGCATTTATGGCGGTTCTGTAGTCTTGCTGACCGTACAACGTTTTGCTCAGTCTTGAACATTTACATGAAACATGCATTCGCTTTCAAATGTCAAAAACTGGTGCTGCTTAGGTGTTATGGCAAGCCGGAGGATGAAAGGTAACCCACAATAGAGAAAACAGGGCCAGTAAAATGCTTAATGAGAGCATATATGCATAACGCCGACTCACAGGACTGCTTCATCGGTTTCTCAAATGACCGCTAGTCGGTTTAGACACCGGTTAAGGCAGTACGCAACTCAGTTTTCGCGAAAATAAAACTGCAGAAAGGACCTTGGAACTTATCGGTGACAGGCACAAAAAATACCGAAACTCGATCACCCATGGAACATTTCATTCACAATATTCAATTTATACGCGATTGTCAACTTCAAAGCAGCCTACGTGTCCGCAATCATGCTCGGGCACGATGCCCAAAAGATAGCTGCTCACACGTCATGGAGTCACCATTGCAAAGTGATGAACAAGATGGGACTACCTTTTGACGATGAACACACGATGGCCTCACGCCTTCTGAGATTATAACGGCGACTTTTGCTACATTGAAGCTCGGGTAGTTTTAGTAGGACCAGCAGATCACACTCATATTCATGACGATTGCTTCAACTTCTCAGGCATCGAAACTGCAATCTGGTGAGACAGGTTCTCGCGATGGCAATATAGCGTGGCTCGAACTGGTAGCAATTACTAGGAAAGACCTATTCTCCGGCACTTATTCGCAGAGGCGGCCCGTATGATCAAAGTTCGGAGACTGCGTGCGCTTTAATGCAAAGAAAAACGCAAAACACGTTTTCACGTGAAGGTGCGATAAACAACGCCTCGTCTATCCTCTTGTAACCGTCATCATATTGTCATGCGTATTCTGTGCTTACCAGCGTGGAATACCGATCCGGCTCCAACTGTGTCCTGAAGTTCGTAAGAGCAAGCAATATGATCAGAGAAGCAAGCGACAACGCAGGAAAGCATTGCACTTTCTCAACACCCAACATCAAACGCATCCATGAAACCGAGTTTCAACTAGGCATCTTTAAAGGACTAACACATGCGACCATCCAAGGCATCCCTCTTAGATGCTCGTTCATAAATCCATGCTTTTATCACACCGTTTTAACGAAGTTTAATTTTCCATCGTACTACCTTGCGAACGCTTTTTCCGCAAACAAAGGAGCAGCTTAGCACTTCGAGCTGCACGCACTTCACGTAACTCTCCTTCCTTATGCGCAGCCCATCAATAATTCCGAGTGTAAACTATCGTGGTGTAAGGTCACAAATGTGCCAAAGTCTTCTCCCGATTCCTTCTAGCCATAAGCCGCCCTCAGAAGCCATACCAGAGTGCTCGAAAACATCAAGTCAACTGCCGTCGTCGTAGCCAAGGCAGTGAGCAACGCCATCCGCTTTGGGAGAAATCTGCGAAGAA
The DNA here is from genome assembly GCA_030143305.2 of Amblyomma americanum. Lineage (NCBI taxonomy): Eukaryota > Metazoa > Arthropoda > Arachnida > Ixodida > Ixodidae > Amblyomma > Amblyomma americanum. Next base: position 53,026 of record JARKHS020022621.1, read on the forward strand.
AAGTCATTTCTTTTGTTTGGAGAAAGTTTACCCGAAGTAAACAGTCTGGTTAAAATTTAAAAGCTATATTTGTCCTCGCTGCTTGTTTTCTACGTATACTTATGTCGTGTTGCTTTTCAACTGCAGATCTCTCAAATACTATCTCTTACGTGGTCCCACAGCTTTGCGATGCACGAACACCACGCAGTGACAATCAAATCGAGCGCAAATTTTAAATTTACAACAATCAGCGCCTTAAACTATCGGCATGAAACCAACATTGTTCATCGTTTACAGCAAAGCTCCACCTTATAAATTGACCCCAATGCGTTATAAGTAGCTACATTAGCCATCACTGCCCGCTTCACACCTTACTTGTTCCTCTTCTTGTTGGTTTCGGTGGCTGTTTTTGTGCTCATTTATTTGTTATTATTTGATCTTCTTTCTTAGTTGGTGCTCTTCTTTGTTTGTTCTTTTATTTTTGTTTGTTTCTTTGCCTTGCCTTACCTTGCCTTGCCTTGCCCTGCCTTGCCTTGCCTTGCCTTGCCTGCCTGCCTGCCTGCCTGAAAACGCGAACACTGACCACAGTCCTAAGGGTAGCGGTGAGGAACGATACCCACAGTGAAGAAACGGGCTTCAATATCAGCTCCCAGTGGCCTTAACCTTCGCTTGTGCAGCATACGTTGGCTTGTTACACAACCTGTTTTCTCTTCGCGACAACGTGACGCAGCTGCTGACTCCCGGCACGATGTTAACAGCCCGTAATGAAGAGATGGAAGAGACCCATTTCCTCGTGACTCGAATCAAGTGTTATCTTTAACGCTTCGACGGAAGCTCGCAGCTACTGTATGCGTAGCGAATGGTTTTGGACGCGGACCAAATGCGTTAAAGCCTCCGAGGCGACGAGACCAGACCTGTGCAACCACTCGCTCGTATCCCAGGTGAAGGGCAGACGTTGGGAGCACCTCTCTACGCGTAGCATCGTACAGGGTGGGATGTTCCTTCTAAGATTATATGCGCACTAATTTTAACTCTCCGAGCTTTTTTTTCTCTTACAATAATCACACCTTTGTCTTCTGTGCACTTATTCGGCAAGCTATATCCGAGCCCCTGGCTAAATTCCTGGCCTTCACCTCGTTCCCACTCGTCACAGCTGTTCGTTGTTTTTCGCAACCCTCCCTTCACTAAAGTACGCTCGCCGTCACATGTTATTCTACTGATCATATAATCGTATTACCACCTGCGGTTAAGTATGGCGAGATAAGTGTACCTCATAGCGTTCTCAGCGCAACGCTAGTTCACGTGTCCTCTCTGTCTTTCCTGCCCCTGCATCCGGCGGCGGGGAGCTCCTTTTTCATAACGGCTCATTCTCTCATAAGCACGTGGAGCAACTAAAACGCCAAGCTGTTCGACGGCACCTGCGCACGAGCACGATTGTGGAACTAAGCACCGTGTCGTTCCCAGCCAAACTTCGTGTTGTGAAGAGGCAGCCGTCAGTGGGCCAACATGCCGGAACAACAGGTGAGCCCGCCGTATTTCAATAACTGCTTTCAACCGAGCCTTTCAAGTATGGAGAGAGAGAGGGAATAAACATTTAATTGTAAAAAGAAGACCGGAGCGGATTGTGGGTGGGGTCCTCAGTCCAAGACTTCAGTGGCTTCTGCCGACGCTTTGCCGATGGCGCCTAGCGCCTCCTGGTCTTCCAGGGTGCCACTGGCCAGCGTCACCTCCCACTGCTCCAGCGCCGTGTTGTGCGGCTTTAAGTAGTTCGGTTTAGCTGAGCATGTCCATGTAATGTGCGTGAATGTGGGAATTTCGCCACACCAAGGACATGCATCTGCGTATAATGTTGGTTGAATGCGGTGTAGGTGGTAAAGATTGGGGAAAGTAAGTGTTTGGATGCGTCTAAGGTGGTAGGAGTCCTCCGGAAAAAGTTTCTTACGTGGCGGGGGTTAGAGACGCCTATTTAGGCGGATGGTCTCTAGGCGGGTTGAAAAATGGGTTGAGAAGGGGTAGAGAGTAGAGCCAGTATTGAAGAATGACCTGTAAACTCTGCTTGTGAGCTGTGCTTGTACGATGGGCTTATAAACGTTAGGCTTAAAAAAATACGGAGGGCAGTTAAGCTAACTGCGCGTTTTAAATTCGAAAAGATTACTTTTTTAAATTATACTTTTCCTTCCTTTTTAAAGGCACACCTACTCATTAGCGAACGGTCGTAAAGGCAACTCATACACTAAGGTCAGATTTATTCGCATAGAAGCAACGCGGTTTTGTGGCCTCTGGGTAGAGTGCTCGCTTCGCAATATGAAGGTCCTAGGTTGAACTTCCCCGCGTCTCCGAAAGAATGTTTTCTTTGCCGATGACGTCATTTGCGGATGTCTTGACCACATTTCCCAGACGCTGACAAAAACGGCTGGTTTCGTTGCTAATGGGCTATATAAGGCTATCGCCTTTAAAAAAAGGCCTGAAATACATGTTGCGCCGCAAGTTGTACCGTGGTGCTGCATAGGTCACTACCGTTGGCATTGTATGAGGGGTTTAACGTGGCGAGAGTCCACGCACGGGCAGTAGAAGGCTCTGAGGGCTCCGGGTTCGTGTTGACCACCTGGGATTCTTTAACGTGCACTCACACAGAAATGCGATTCACGTGATCTGTATTCTATCCCTATTGAAAAATGTGTACACGTTTGAATAAGAGACAAATAGGATTATGACAAATTTTGTTTAACATTATAGGATGAAGCTTCCAAAGCGATTCAGCCTTTCAATGAATCCTTAATGAAGGGCTCCGTATAACTACCATTGCCCGTGGTTAATTACCATGCACTTACATCACACAGTGCATGCAAGTCGTGGGTTCGAACCCGCCCACTACGGTAGCACTTCGATAGACGAAAGATGTGAAAATTCCGTGTACTGTGCATTGTTAGTGCCCGTTAAGAACCCCAGGTGGTCGAAATTATCCGGAGCCCTCCACTACGGCGTCCCTCATAGACTGAGCCGCTTTGGGACGTCCATCCTATAAAGCCAAACCAGATGTTCCATAATCCTATTTACTGACCCGTTCAAACCTATATACATTTTTCAGTAGGCATATAACGATCTTGACCTCCACAGCCAAGTGCCGTAGTCACTGAGTCACCCCGGTAGGAAAGACAGCCAAGGCACCAGGCAATAATGGTCCCTCCGGCAAACTTTTCGAATCTTGGCTTCGCTTGGGTCCGGTAATGATAGCTTCTACGACACCATGCAAACTTAATAAGACGTAATGGATACATCCGTTTTATACCCTATTAGTTATCGGTAATTTTTAGTTCCTGTCTCAGCGGCACGTGTGAACAAAATGTTTTAACTTTTAGCGCGTTTCTGGCTACTCTAAAAATCGTTTCCTGCCTTCTCACTCAAATATGTGAGTCACGTGCAAATAAAAATAAATGAAAGCTGTACTCTAGGTTCAATTTCTTAAAGATCAATAGGGTGTCAAGGCCACAGGGGGCTGTCATACACGCGGAAGTGCCTCGCGAGTTTCCTCAGCAATTTCTCATTTAGTCTAAGTGTTTCTCAGGAGACGCACCTCTTGCTCATACCTAGCGTTTGTCTTAAGCATGCGCTAGTGCTAACCGCAGCTATAAAGGGGAAATAGTGCACTGATGCTTTCTAGCAAATAAAAAAAAATCAGGCTCTCGGCAGGTTCATGGAGCGCAAAGCATCACTTTCAACTCTGTGGAACGCGGCAGTGGTGAATAAAGTAAAATTCGTCGCATTCAGAACACTTTCCACGTAATTCAATTGTGCACATGCCCAACAATTCTGGACAAAAGCATTTTTGAACATGAACCAGTTTACGAGCACTTTTTTTTTCATATATTGTAAGACTTCACTACAACAATCAATATACCTGCGGATCTCCCGTTGGCAGACTTGAATGTTTTGGCTATTAACGTTTTTACTGTTGTCAGAAGCGTTCCTCATTGGTTTTCTATGGCACAGTCTGAACTTCTTGATGTGAGTAATAGAAACACTATCAACAAAAGATTTTGCTTCACATCGGGAGAATGGACCATTACCTTCAATATTTCCTTAACAATACCTTACAATGTTTCAATATTCAAAACTCTTGTTCAAGAATGTTGGGCACGAATATGCACTTTGCGGGCTCGCGCATTTAATTTCAGGCAGCGGTGAATGATAGGTAATAAAATAAATATATTTATTGACTTTGTGCGCCGGTAATTATTAACTACCGGTATGCATTTTGAGTCGGAGAAGTAAAGGAAACATGACCGCATGATATAATACTGCGCTGGCATCTGTTGCGCTTTGCTCTTAATTGAAATCATGCATTCAACTGCTGACCTGGGAGCAACGTATGCCTACAAAACTCCAAAGGGCCACCGTCATTACAGTTCATTGCCAATTCTGTTCCCCTTACTCTGCTGGCACCACTTGCAGATGCCCGCGCCATTCTCGGGAATTTACGTCGTTTGTTTATCTGCATTATGTTTGCCTAATTAATTTCTCGGCACAGAGCTCAGAGGATCCGTAATGGTCAAACTGTTTTAATTATTGCCACTTATTTCTTTTCCTTTCAGCTCTGGTTATATTAATTTTCTTCTGTGAGATTTGCGATTTTTATTATTTCTTCAGACCCGTTGATTCCATCAAAAGATGTTTGAGGCCAGAGCAAAAGCTACTGAAGCTATGCAATTAGATCCTTACTCAGGCAGTCCAACAGCCCAACAAGGTAATGTCTGCGTACGCCAGTACTGATAAGCGGAGGTGGCAGAAAGGGTCCGCCGCCATATAAGTTCGTTAAAAGCATGATAATAAGTAATGTGTGCATGATGTCGTTTTGGCAGAAATTTCGGTTACGAAATTAAATTGCAATACGTACTGAAACCAGTTCAATAAATATTACTAGCTTCAAAGATGTGGCCAACGAAAGTCCGCACTATTATGTATAGGAGCGACAGAAATGCTATCTTTCACGTCGTCACTCTAAAAATAATCAATTTTTTTCTCTATACCCTTCGAGACATACGTTAAAACCAATAGGCTTAATTCAGATGCCACTAAAAACCTTTATCTGTTATATAGTTGCGTTTAAAAATGAATAAAAATTCAGCACAGTCACTGTACTGGTTGACAGTGAAGATAATGCATGCATTTCGTTTCAGCCTAACAGCACAACCTAATATCAACCTTTGCCAGAGGCACGTGTAAGGCTTCGGTACAGTCAAGTGGGTGCTGGTACAAAAACGTTTCCAACTGTTTTATGATCTTTCCGCGGTCTTTGACAAAATTTCGTGCATGTGGTGAGTGCACACTTTTGTAAACATTCGTAACCGTTTTATAGTCTTCCGGCGGTCTTTGACAAAATTTCGTATAGGCGTTGAATGCACACTTTTGTAACGAAGGGCCAGCATGAGATCCGACGCGATCGCAGCCCTCACTGCCAGCAGCGGCGTATTCAAGGAAACATGGCGTTGCACACGTGCATGAAACGCGATCACGTAGGAAACAACACAGATGACCTAAATTCTCCCGCCTGCCAGCATCCGCAAGCGATAGCATTTAGCTCTTCTTTTGCCTCTTTTGAATACGAACACGTGTCCCGAACAATACGTTCTGGGAGCTGTCTATATGCTGACTTCCTTACCGGATGTTCTAAATGGTACCAAAATGACGGCACGAATTGCGAAGCAGATTTCATGTTGTACAACTTCAGTTTCCTTTCATAAGACGCTGCTTAGCGGCGTTCGTACAAATTCCAAATAATGGCTCAAAGCAGAAGTATCCCTTCGAGAACCGAACTGCCTGATACTTTTTTTTTGTGCACGCATTTATGACTTCTCCCATGGCCTTCTTTTGACGAAGGCTGGTGGGATCGAAAAAAAAAAAGCTCAAGAGCCAGCCCACATTTGGATGGTAAAACTAAAGCACCCTCTTATAAAAAAGCACGGCCCGTGAGTTATTGCTATTGCTGCTAAATTTTTATAGAAATTTCTGAAACACGCAGGCGGCCACCAAATTCTTGACACTATAATATATTCAAGCGTTTATATTTGTGCGGACAGAGACTGCAAGCCATACACAATCACATTCACAGTAATTAAACTTTCGCAACACCCCCCCCTAAACAATTGCAGTGGACTAATAAAATACCAAGTGAGTGGTTTTGCGAAATGACCACTGAGGCCAAGTATTTATTGTTCATTTAACAATTCCCGGCCAAGTCGGTTCACTTTTGGCTCTTAAGTGTGATCTATGTGTCATCCTCAGCGCTCCGAGTTCCTGGAGAGACTGTACGCAGTCCCGATATTTTATTTGCTATGTGTTCTGCTGTCTTCACTGCACGGTTCAGCTGCACCCGCGATTTTGTGGAGTTCTTAAAATAAATGTGCGCATGACCATGAGGACACTTCGGATGAGGAGCTGTGTAAAGCACACTGGTCTCCTCCCCGGCGCTGTCCCATCTCTATCGGTGACCTACATCTTCCCTCGTGTAGTTTCTGAGATAATGCTGTATCGAGGAGAAGCTAAGAAACAAGTACTCAACGCAGTGAAGCAGCCGGGCCGAACTTCTTAGTTAATGTAACAGGTTCAGAAATATTCGCTGAAGAAGTTAAATGCTCGAGCAAGAACTGTTTTCAACGTTAGAGGGCCGCAAAACACGAAATGCAAAGGAAAAGTGATTTGATAACTTCGCGTCACAAAAGACGGGGAAACTATAGGGTACGCTTTGAAACAGTTCAACCACCTCCAGTACCCTGTAACCGAAGGAATCGGTGGGGTAGGTGTTCCGTTCTGCCTTTCAAAGCAGCGAGGATGGGGTTCTGGAAAAGCAGCGCCAACTGCACGAGACGCAGTAGAAAGAAGACACCACACGCGGGTTTTAGAGCATTCAACACCTCAACTGAACTCAACTCTTCTTCTTTGTTTTCTGTCTCGTCTAGTTCGCGCTGTTTTTAAACATTATGAATTTTCACCTACTAAGCCGAGATTTCTGCTCTGCGATAGTGTTAATTTCCTGCAGCAGAGAGAGAAAAGATTTTTTATCGGAGGAAAGGAGGAGAGGTCGGCCGGGGGTAACATGACCCTAGCCTGCAACAGAGGTCAGAAGAACAGACTGGACTTACCAAGAAAAACAAGCCAGCAATCATTTGTTGCAAGAGATATCAAACGGCAAGCCAGTTTTTAACTACCTAATGTCAAGATTGATTGCCACATCCAAAGTCGTGACCATCTCTATCAACTTACGGAAAGAGCGCGTGTCTATCTGGTTATCCCCGTTACATTCCATTTCATTAGCTGTCCGGGAGAGGGGGGGGGGGGGGGGGGGGGGGGAAGGAGCTCTTCTTCTTTAGCCTCCTCCTCCTACCTACCGGTCTGTATGGCACTTCCATCTGGGCCCGGCGGGGATGAGATAAGGAGATAGCAGTCCCGATTATCTCAATTATTTGCCACAATTTCTTGATAATTTGCAATCAACAATCTTATTCCCTTCATTTCACAATCGTGGTCCTGAATACCATACTCATCATCATCAGCCTGACTATACGCCCACTGCTGGACGAAGGCCTCTCCCTTACGTCTCCAATTAACCCTGTCCTGCGCCAGCTGCGGCTACCCTATCCCCGCAAACTGATTACAGGGTATTTAACCTATGAATCTTGTAGTTTCCGGTAATTTATTCATCTATTCCTAGTTATCACTTTGGGCAGACAGAAATGGATTTAGGTTTTCTCCACAGAAAACTGTTGCGGTTCTTTTCTCGCTGCAGAGAGGACTGCAGATTGATCCCACCCTCCACTTGAACGACACCACACTTCCAGTAAAACAAGAACACAAATTTTTAGGCTTAACTTTTGACAAAAAGCTAACGTTTCTACCACATATAAACACCCTAAAAAAGAAAGCCACCCAATCCCTGAATATACTCAAAGTACTCTCACGGAAGCGTTGGGGATCCGATAGGAGGTGCCTATTGCACATCTATCGCTCTCTAGTACGCTCTTCGTTAGACTATGGATCCATAGTGTATGGGTCTGCGAGGCCATCATACCTTAAAAAGCTAGATCCAGTACAAAACCTCGGGTTGCGCCTTTCAACTGGTGCTTACAGAACATCACCCATAAAGAGCCTTCACGTAGAAGCAAATGAACCGACCCTCCCCAACAGGAGAACAATGCTTACCTGTGCATGCGTACTGAAAATAAGGTCGCTACCGAAACATCTTTGTTACACCATAGTTACAAAATGCCCATCCAGAACACTGTTCACCAACAAACCTCAAGCTGTAAAACCATTGCTCCTCCGCTTTGAAGAAATATGCCAAGAAATAAACATGCTAGATGCACTTCCTGATGTTGCCCAGAGACCCGATAGGTTGCCACCTTGGTACTTGTTTCCTGGTGTATGCGATTTCGCACTGACACACATTCAAAAAAGACATACCCCACTGGAATATATACAGCAAGAGTTTCTTGGAGTAAGTGAAAAATACAAGAATTGCACAGATTTCTACACAGATGGATCTAAGACAGCACTCTATGTAGGGAGCGCGATAGTGCAAGGGAAATGGGAAAAAGTAGTCAGGCTGCCTCAGTGCGCTTCAATCTTTACAGCAGAATGCTACGCCATTGCTCTAGCTGTAGAACAAATATTGAAGAAAAAAATACAGAACAGTGTTATCTACAGTGACTCCCTCAGCGTAATTACAGCAATAAACCCCAGAAATGCAACTGAACCCTTAATAGGAAACATAATACATAATGTAATACGAGCTGATTCACAAGGACATACAATAAAGTTTTGCTGGGTTCCCAGTCACGTGGGCATCAGCGGAAATGAGAGGGCTGATGCAAGCGCCGCACTTGCCCTTAACTCAAAAATGAAACCAGTAAACATACCGCATAAGGACTGCATCAAGTCAGCCCGGAATAAATTGAGAGAAAAATGGCAGGCCTCTTGGGACAACGAGGTTAACAACAAGCTGCACTTTGTAAAACCTGTCCTGGGTGAATGGAAGACCTGTAGGCACCAGGAACGATTTATTGAAGTAATTTTATGTCGTCTCCGCATTGGACATACACACATTACACATAATTTCTTACTAACGAAACAAGACAAACCTCGTTGTGAAAGATGTGGAGACGAACTAACGATAAACCATATTTTATTCTCTTGTGCAAAACTCGAAAAACTAAGAAATAAGCACTTTACGAAGTTTTATAATGAATACATTCCTTTACACCCAGCGCTGCTTTTAGGCGAAAATGCCATTGTTAACATATCTTCCGTTTTTAGCTTTTTAAAAGAAGCAGATGTTCTTCAGAAACTGTAAACTTTGATCCACAGCTTTGCTTTAAAATAAGATCCATTTCAGCCATTTTCTCATTCCATGAGAAGAGGGCTGAGGTGGTTATTTGAATGGTTGGGAGCCTCAGGATCCTTGTCCAGCCAAGGATGGCTACTGAGGTTATCTGACCTTCTTGAAAGCGTTTATTTTTAGCCATTTATAAAATTTATTCTTTCTCTTATTACTACCAGAACGAAATAGCAATTTAAGTCCTCTACACAACCATGTTTCCTCCCACCTACAGAAAAGTGTTCATATACCTTGAGCCTGGCGCATGATAGCCTTAGCTGCTTATGTGCCATTAAACCCAACACAACACAACACAACACTCATCTATTCCTAGATCAAGTGCGCGCATTTTTCTACTCTATTCCGAAAGTGGGCTCTACAGGGATCCAGAACTTTCACGCAGAATTTTCTATCGTCGACTTGCAAGCTCGTGGCGACACCCCTTCACGACTTTGCATCTACACTCCGCCGCGTTGCAGCTGTCATTGTAGTGTAAGAGTGCCCGCTGCTCTGTCATTTCTACGAGGTGTGCAGTGGCAGCTCGCAAAGCTGCGCGTACACCTTTCGAACCAAGGTGTCTGCATATTGCTCGCTGGACTGCTTTGTGCACCTGCCACTACGAAGCGCAACCTGAGTGTAGGCTCATTGTTCGTTTTTATGCTGCGTCCACCTGGCGGAAGCAAGCTGGCAGTGGTGACACCAGTAGTTGAGATTAGTCCTGCTGGTAATATGGCGACGCCATAGTTCAAAAGGTTGAGACGAGCAACTGCCAAAGCCTAAAGGTCGCATGCTTGCAGTTCATTAAAGGGTTCTTTCTACATCTCGCTACTTCCAGCACCACAGCTCAAGAGTGGAGCGAAAGACAACGGCTTCCGGACGTGCATAGTTCTCTTAAAAGCACTTGAAAATAGCATGCTTGTGTAAGCAGTCGACCCGCATTGCTTGCTTCTCGAAACCCACTGCAATAAGCAATGAGACGCCGTGACCCACAGCAGTGTGCAACCGGGCATCCCCCTCTTTTCATTCTGGCTGTTCGGATAACTTCTTGGTAACGCGGAGGTTGCCCTGTTTGATTAAAGGATCTCCGACCACATTCTGCGCGTAGTTTCGACTTTCTAAAGCACAAACCTTCGAGATGAATGGTTTTTACGACCATGGAGAGAGCTTGAGAAAGTTTTGTATCTCAACAATTTCCAACATTCTCGGGTAAAAAATTTAAATATTGTAAAATTGCAAGGTACTCTTAGGCACATATTGAAGGTAATGGTCCATTCCTCCGCTGAAAAGCAAAAATCTTTCTTTTAAAGTTATTCCATCGATCGCATCGAGCAGTTAAGACTGCCATAAAAAGCCAATGGGGAACGGTTTTGACGATGGCAAAAACATTAATAGCAAAAAAATGCAAGTCTGGCTGTGGGAGATCTGCGGATATATTGATTGTTATAGGGAAATCTTGTAATCTAAGAAAACATTGCGTTCATAAACTCTTCTTTGTTTCAAAATGCTTTTGTCCAGAACTGTGGGGTATGTCTTTCAGCTCAAGCAAGCATGTGTTGACAGGCGTCGCCTGCAGTCGAGTGTCAAATATGGATATTTTTGAAAATGACGCCATGCTGAGCATAATGGTGCGGTGAGCACTGTACCAAGCCCTGTACTTTTTACACAGGACGACACGCGGGCGGCGGAAGGAGTACCCAGAAGTCGTCGCGTCGGGTCGTACGTCTTCTGCGAGCACTTTCCCGAAGAGATCTTGCGCGGAGCCCTCTCCTACAGGCATCGGCCGGGCGAGGTGTACATCGTGACCTACCCAAAGTGTGGCACGACCTGGATGCAGCACATCCTATACCACGTGTACAGCCTCGGCCAGCCTCCACCCTCGATCAAGCACTTTTTCGAGAGCATGCCCTTCCTAGAGAGGCACGGCGTCGAAGCCGTCTCTGCACTTACTTTCCCTGGTACGTGTGAACTGCGAGTGTTTAGTGCACATTTCGCCAATGATATGCGTGTGATAACAACACCACTGGTTGCCGGAAAAGCCACGCTAGGTCTTTTTTATAAATCAAACCACTTGCCACTAGGAAATTGTGTTACCATACACAGAAGTCCATACGCATGCCACATCATCTCTTAACTATTTGTTTGTCCAGACAGCCAAGAACTAGAATCGCATACTTCTGCCGACCCAGTTCACACCAAGCACACTACGAGGTGTGAATTGAAAGATCAGTCATAGACATGCTGTTAATGATTCGTTCCTCATCAAATATCCCATCGCAGGATTTGAGGTGTCAATAAAAAGCACACTCACGCAGTTGACAACCAGGAGCCAAGGCATAAAGTCACGAAGCTACGGCCTTGGTCAGTAGTCTTCAGGCCACAGTGTCTTCATGTGAGCCTTGTGGTGCTTTATTTACGGCACTCTTTAGTTGGAAGACTCTGGAGGGTAAAACGAGCTCTAATTCCCATCCCTCATTACCCTGACACCTCCTGAGGCAGCCTAAACTAGTCCACCACAATGATCAATAGCAAACCCTGTGAAATGAAGACTCTTTACCAAAGCTGTAGATAACAAGGTGTAAAAGTTAAAAAAGATTTTCCGCGTATGATTTCCATTGTTACGTTTGACCAGTGCAGAAGCGTGGCGCGAACTGCATGGCGGCGTCATCCTGACATCCATTACGTCCCATAATACCTCCTTTAGCCCGCTGTGTCCGTCCACTTTTTCTTACATCAACGTGGCCAAACCCAGGGAAGGCGATCGTAGCTAAACTGTCATAACCGTCGAGTAGTCATGTGATCTGCGAGCGGAGAGCACATTCAGACGGCTTGGTGTTCGTGGTAACGGAATGGCGTAGCGTCACGTGACCGGTGCTGGCCGAGTTATGGGCTTCACCAAGAACGCCGGCAATAACTACAGCTGCGCAGTGAAACAACTTGAGGGACAGAGGATGTTAAACTGATCTGGGGACCCTTTTTGCGTAGCTCCTATGATTAGGGTAGGGACAACTATGCATTTTGAGTGGCATTCACTTTTCAGACACAGCCGTACGACTTTTGAAGCCTGTATTTTCAGCTTCTGTACCACGTGCTTGTCCGATACATATGTCAGGCATAAAACTCTTATTTCAAACAGAAATTTAGAAGCTCCACGGCAATATCGGAGGTGTGCGAAACCCTTGTGAACCGCAATGGCGCATTCCGACAGAAAAACTCAATGACGCTCTCTTGGGCTCTCCGACCGAAATTCGTGAGCGGTTGCCATTACAGTCTATACGCTCACTGACCACACAGCGATTTCGTCTTCTCTTTACTCCACGACATGTATAATTCCCGACTTTACATTCATTGATCCCTGGGAGTCCTCATACCACTCCTGGCACAGTGGTGCAGCGGTTAAGCGACGCGCCACAGCCCTGCAATGGCAGGTGCTCCTAACGGTGGGCATTGTGTGACCCAGGCTCTTGCTCTTCCCGGGCAACCTCTCGCAACCAATCGTTAATTTAATTGCCACCTTCCTGGACATGCAAATGGCTCATAATCCCGTGGGGCGGGCTTCGCCCCTTTCTCCACGACATGCCCCTGCAAACGCTTGCGCATTAAAATGGTTCGCACCAAAATAAATGGAGGGGCTTCTATGGAGGCGCCTTATCAATCTAGAAAAATGGGAAGTAGCTTTGGTCCGCGGTAAACACAATATAAACTTATTGCGTAAAGATAGCTTTATGAGTGCAATGCTTTTAGCTTCCGTTCTCGGCAATCTCCGGCGAACATCGTCCGGGAAGCATGGTGAAGCAGAGGGTGAACGTGAATCAAAATTGCGGGCATTGCAGAACTTTCCATCCAAATGGTATGCAGCTTGACGAACGCTCAAGGAACCGGTGCGCCGTGACTTGAAGCCCGTCGTGTTGTGCTTGAAAAGCACAAGAGCGACCGTGAAGATCGGGTAACCGTCGGCAGGAGGCAGCATTATGCGTGTTACGCCGATTCGCTCTCCAGATCGCTTGGAAGCCGTGTTGGTGGAGAACGAAGGGCAAGGAACTGAGATTTCAGAGGTTGCGTTCATGTGCGCCCTAGCTTTATGGTAAACAGGGAACAGGCGCGGCGCACCTCTAAATAAAGAGGGCTTAACGCCCCTTGTCGAACCAACCGAGGTGCAGGCGCCACTCTGAAAGCCTAGGCTTTCGAGATGGAGCCAGCCTAACATGCGCCACACCTTTCATGCGATCATTTCCTGATTGCACCTGCTCTGAACGGAGATGGGCTACATTTGTTGTTGTTGTTGTTGTTGTTGTCGTCGTTGTCGTTGTCGTCGTCGTCGTCGTCGTTGTTTTTGTTGTTGTTGTTGTCGTCGTCTTCGTCGTTGTTGTTGTTGTCGTCGTCGTCGTCGTTGCTGTTGTTGTCGTCGTCGTCGTCGTCGTCGTTGTTGTTGTTGTTGTTGTTGTCGTCGTCGTCGTCGTTGTTTGTCGTCGTCGTCGTCGTCGTTGTTGTTGTTGTTGTTGTTGTTGTTGATGATGATGATGATGATGATGATGATGATGATGATGATGATGATGATGATGGTGGTGGTGGTGGTGGTAGTGGTGGTGGTGGTGGTGGTGGTGATGGTGATGTGTTATGTTGCATTTCACACTAGTTTTGCTTGCTACGTTCGCTTCAGTCTGTCTTATTTGTAATGCTTTCAAGGTCTCGGGAAGTCGCTTCTTAGAAACCGCGGCAACAAGATGATGCATTCAATATTTGGCAACGTAAGCTTTCACAACGAGGGTTCCTTCTTACTTTGTAACTGCTGGCCATGCCAACTCATACTTCTTACTGTCTTAAGCAGTATATTAGGTGTCTTCCAAGCCATGTGTCGTGCATGTATCAGCCAAAAACTGAAATATTTCTTAACTGCTTAATTGGATCGTACTCAACTCCTGGCTTTCAAACGAGAGCTGCATAAGTGACCAGGAACGGTTATCACCATTAAGGTCTCCCGCATATTTACGAAAAAAACGATGGCAACTCGCCCCTTAAAAAATAAAACTTTAAAACGTAAAGTTTAGACATATTGAACTTACAAAAAAATAACAATGGTAACGCTGTCTTCCTCGCAGGTAGCGCCATTAAAACGCACATGCTGTATGACCAGGAACGAATCTGTCCCGACGCCAAGTACATCTACGTGGTGCGCAACCCGTTCGACTGCTGCGTCTCCTTCTACCATCACTACAAACTATTTCCTATTTACCACTTCGAGCAAGGCACCTTCGACGAATTCCTCGATCTTTTCCTCGAAGCGGCTGTGGATGGCGGAGACTACTTCGACCACCTACTGTCCTGGTATCCGCACAGGAACGACCCCAACGTCCTTTTTGTCAGGTGGGTCAAGATCGTCGCTTCTATACCGAGATTTTCTCAATGTCCTTTCATTTAAAATTAAATTATGTTATCAGGCTGGACTATAGGGTTAGTCGCAGCAGTGGAAAAAAAGATAACATTGCATTAATTAAAGATTTCGAAAACGGCGCTGAGTTCGATCAAGTAAATCTGCAAGGGATGAATCTTTCCTTTATGAGAAAAAAAAACACGTCTTGGCCTCACCACTTAAGCTGCTGATTATAGTAGGTGCCCTGAGGTTTTCTGGTCGCTAGCCCCTGGCGCAACTTTTGCCTTTCTTATTAGCACTCGTGAGCCGTATAGGAAGGAACAATGCTTGAATCAACTGCTGAGTGTCATAATTCACGGGGATTTAATTCAACGTAAAGTTTTCATGCGCAAGCTTCACAACTCTGTAGAACTCTTCTGGCCCGTCTTGCATTGCTGCTGTTGTCGTCGCTCTGATTTCTCCGAGCTCACAGGACGTAAGTTAGGCAAACGACCTGACCAATGGAGCGCAGCACTTCCTTTTGTCCGACACTACTACAAGGATAGCTGGAGCGAAAAGATGAGCTTTTTTCGGCCGCGTTCATGTAAAACATCGATCTGGGCACAGCTATAGCGTGGCTGCTTCAGTGGTTATGATACCCAGGAAACTTTTCCCTAAGACTGCACACTTCTCGCTTTCAACTTCCGAGCTCTTTTTCGCTTATCTTGTACACTTCTATGAACACAGTTTCTTCACTCTTAGCGACATCTGAACAGCAACCAAGCCAAGCCATTGTCATGGCAATCTACGCTTCAACTCAGGCGATGGCTTCGCCGCACATTGTCTTGTGTCACAGGTATGAAGACCTGAAGGCAGACACAGAGACGTGGGTTCTCGCCGTGGCAGATTTCCTGGGTCCCAAGTATGGTGATGCACTTCGACGTGACCGTCAAGCTCTGGACAAAGTGCTTCGAGCAGCCAGCGTGGAGGGTGTCCGCCAGCTCTCCCGCCTCGAGCGAGAGTATCAGGCCGAGCTCATGGCAAATACTCCCAGGGACAGGTAAGGCGGGTCTACGTCAAGAAGAGCATGTAGGCACGATTGGCAATGTTGGTGACCAGTGTGCTTTCCGCATAACGGAATAATAGATCCATGGGGGGTAACAGCGCAGGGGTAGTTAGGGTGGCTTGCGCTCAGACATCTTTCCTTTGGAGCACACTGTAGTAGTCGTAGTTGTTGCGGTTGACCCAAACAACAAGCGGCGTGTACCCATAGTGAGGGACCGGCCAAGAATCTGGTGACATGGGTTGGCTTATCGACTGAGAAAGCTTCGGGGTGGGGGGGGGGGGGGGATAAAAAAATCAATAGATAGGAACAAAAAAGATATGCGGGTTGCACGCACGGTGGACCATCACCAGGCGGGACTAATGAAGATAAGGAGGGGATTTTAATTAAACAGTGACGCATACCCAACAATTCTAGACAAAGTAATTTTTGAGCGGGAAAGCACGTACGAACGCAATGTTTTATATAATGCAAAATTTCACTATAACATGCAATATATCCGCAGATCACTCGATGGCAGCCTTGCATTTTTTTTAACATTTTCTCTGTCGTCAAAAGCGTTCACCATTGGTCTTCTATGCCAGTCTTACCTGTTCGATGCGATCGATGTAAACACTTTAGATGAAAGATTTTGCCACATATCAGAAGAGCGGACCATTTTCTGCAATATTTTTATAACAATGTTTTATAATATTCCAATTTTGAAAGTTTTTGTCCGAGAATGTTGAATATGGAAAGGGAAAAATGGCAGGATTTAGTAGGGCAGCGGGTGCGACACGGTTGCTGTGATGCTCGTTGAAATCTCCTCTTTCTTTTCTTGTTTTGTCAACTCCTCTTCTATCCGCGCAGACTGGCGGTAGTGGCCCAGTTGGTGCCAATCGACAAGCACACGTCCCTCCTTAGCTGAGCGGTTCTCACAGCGACGGTTAGGAAGCGATATTGTTTTGAGTTCAAGAGCCCACCATGAAACATCTGGAGTGCGGGCACCGCGGCTATCACAGCGAAAAATCTCGAGTAAAAGAGTCGCCAAGTTTACGCTTATGGCTTAATATTGTTTACTGCAGCGAAAGCCTTCAGGTTGTGCGTGGCTGTAGATATTCATTTACAACCACACGACTTGATTCACGGGTGCGATCGGCGAGAAGTAGGCGGCGACACTCGGTACAGAATTGCAGTCACACAGCTTCCCGTTCGGGAGAAATAAATAGCGTTATTTTCCCGTTGCTGGCGCTTACTGACCGCTGTTGACCACGGCGACGAGAGAGAGCCCCTTTACAAAAATTTCTTTAGACAGCCTATAGACTGCTCATAGACTTCTCTCTATAAAGTATAAAGTACAGATTCTCTATAGACAAACACTAAAGAACAGTCTGTAGGCAATACAAATCCTGTAGGCATTCTATCGACAATCTATAGATTTATGGCCATACACTTTTAGTACACTTTTGTCTATAGAGAGTCTATAGGCTATGAATGGACAAAAAGAAATATAGGAAGGCAATGGAGTCTATAAGAAGTCTAAAGACTGTCTGTAGACCATTTTTATAAGGGCCGCTACTGTACCTTCATTCTCAGGCTGCTGCTACGATGGCTACGCGTCCGAGCGGCTACTAACGCACTGCCGCGCTACGCAATTTGTCCAGCTGTGACGTCACGCCGACCAGAGCGCCATCCCTGGTTCAGTGCGCGCACCCGATGAAGCTCTTGTCGGTATAGCATCTTTATAACGGTTCTCGCTGAAATACATGATATGAGGGGAGTGTTGTTGAGTGTCCATCACGTTTTAACCAGTCTCGCACGAGGCAATCTCTGCTATACGTTTTGTTGATTAGAGTGCAACTCTTCGTGACGTTGAGCGCATGCAAGTTCCCCAGCATGGGCGCAGCATACCAGGTTTCACATCTGGCTTCCTGTCCCTCACAGGCTGCCCCGGTGGGCTCAGCTGTACCTCGTGCACTCCGGCCACCGTGCGACAGCCAAGCCTTCCGAGGGTGCCACCATGATCAGAAAGGGGCAGGTGGGCGATTGGAAGACCCACTTCACGGCCCACCAGGTGCTCAAGATGAGGGAAAAGGCGGCGCAAAAGTGTAAAGTGCTCGACCTGTTGAGCCTGTGGGAGGACTGCCTCAAACTGCGGTCAAAGAAAGGACGCGAACTGCTTGGCAATGCCGACAAGAGCATTTAAACCAAAAATGTGCTCCCTCGGTAGGGGTACAGTGGCGTAGCACGAGCACATCCGGCTTGAAATCAGTACCTCCACTTTTTCTGTAAACTAGGCGACTTTCAGTACACGTGAAAAGAGCTTACTCCAGGTCATAAGGAGGGGCTGCTATGGGGTACCCAGAAACATTTTCATTCTGCAGAGCTTTACAGATTCGCCCACATCTGGTCTCGCTGGTTAAGTATGAGTGGCCTTGCATATGCTTGAGAAACAGTGAATGCCTACGCGGGCGTTGCTTTGCGGTTGGCTTCACTGAGCCCCCATCGATCGTTGTGGCACTGACATACAGAATTAGCTTTAAACCCTTGATCCAAATTAGCTTTACGCCAGCTCTGGAACGACGTTGTTGAGAACGGGCCTGTAGGTAAAGGTACAACCTACCCGATAAGCGTTATTCATGCAGTCGCATAAGCCCCTTCTATATTCTGCAGCTGTAGCCGGTAAGTCGTTTGAGTAATTCATAAAAAGAAAGTTTCAGTCTGCTCTCGGCACGGTCAAGTCTGCATGCCACAGCAGGTCTGTATATGCATTAGCCAAAATGCCACCATTTGGGCCTTTTTTTATTCAAGCTGCCATCCCACCGTCACAGAGAGAGATTACTCGAAGAACAGCAGATTGGATGAGTTGGCAGCTCATAACGAGTTTTTTTTTTTTTCAACAGCGCTAGGCGGCGGGACATATAACAAGAAGGCAGAAACGCAACGCCGTGTTTGTCTCTTCTTATTCTATGTCCTGCCGTCTAGCGCTGAAAAAAGCTCGCTAGAGATTAGCCTGCTTTTGCTATAACCACATGCGGAACGCCTCCACAAAGCTCGCACATGTTGGCTCAGGTTAATCAGCCATCTCTTTCCGCTCGAGCGACACGTGTGGATGCTGTTAAAGAGGTGGTTTTGTTTTTCCATTAAGACTGGATTACGCATGCTTAATGAGCCTCTCATGGCCCTGTATATCTCTTGTGTTTCTAATAAACCAAATAACTGTGCTGCAGCGTTTCTAATGCCTCGTCGTAATTTTTAGTTCCCCCTTTTTCCAGCTGCTATTCCGAAGGTAATTTAGTACTTCATACCCGTATTTTGTTGGAAGGACAACTAGCCTATTTGTTGGAAGGACAACTGTATGGAAAGTGATATGAGTGAAACAGAACCGCATTACATCACTGTCATTCTCGAAGGCATTTTCGGCCAGACCGCACTTTTGGGTAATTGGCGGGAAAAACAAAAAGCATATCTTAAGAGTACTTAACAGTAACAAGCACGGGTTCAACAGCCGTTAAGATTAGTCTGGCTGTCTTGGCAACCGGCGTATCTAGCCCAAACAGCTAGCCGCAGGGCACCAGCCAGCTGTGTGACCATTGTTTTGATTTGGTCGTGTACTGTTAATTCTCCTGACTGACGCGAAGGCGAAAAGTATACCACACTTGTATTTTACCGGCACTCACCTATGAGGCCGAAACGTGGAGGCTAACGAAAAGGGTTCAGCTTAAGTTAAGGACAACGCAGCAAGCTGTGAAAAGAAAAGTGATATGTGAAATGTTAAGAGACCGGAAGCGGGCAGAATTGGTGAGGGAACAAACACGAGTTAATGACATCCTAGTCGAGATCAAGAGGAAGAAATGGGCTTGGGCAGGGCATGTAATGCGAAGGCAAGATAACCGCTGGTCCTTAAGGGTAACGGAGGGGATTCCAAGAGAAGGAAAGGGCAGGAGGGGGCGGCAAAAAGTTGAGTTGGCGGATGAGATTAAGAAGTTTGCTGGGATAGGGTGGGCGCAGCTGACAAAGGACTGGGTTAATTGAAGACACATGGGAGAGGCCTTTGCCCTACAGTGGACGAAGTGAGGCTTATGATGATGGTGATGATGACAGGAGAACGCAACAGCAGAGAAGGCCACGCTGCTGTGTCCTGCTTCATGGCAGTCAGTACTCTAGTAAAGGTCACTGTGCGGATTCTACACTCGCTCACTTGCAGGTGTAGCTTGTGCATTCGCAGAAGCGGAATCACTGTGCTGCAGCGCCACAGTGGACCCCTGAGTGCTCGCTAAATACGGCCTTGGTGGAGGCGCAGGCGACGGCTTCTGCACAGCAGAGTATTGAGCCGCTCCTCTGCACGTGTAGCTAGCACCGCGGTCCGCAGTGGCACACCTGTGCAGCTTGCGTGAGCGTGTTGTTTATTTATTTATTCGAATACCCACAGCGTCACAGATGACATTACAGTGGAGGGGAATAACACAAAATACATAAGAAAACAGGCGACAAAGTGAGGTACAGACAATGCGTCGCGACAGATGATCACAATAGGCCATGAACAAAGGATTTACAAAGATGATACGAATAAATTTGACATAACTGACGCTACGTTTTGAGAGAGCCTGTTCCAATCTTTTATCGACCTTGGGAAGAAAAGAATACTTGTACATGTCAGTTCTACGTGTGATTTCCTATACTTTTAATGGATGATAACGCCGTAGCGGAACATAGTGGTGCATGAATACACAGGTCACGGTTTATGCCAGGCTTACAGTGATAAATATTATGAAAGAAATTTAATCTCAAAGAATATCTGCGTTTTTCTAGTGGTTGCCATACCGGAGAGATTATTTGCGGATGAAACGCTAAAATTACTCTTAGAATTATTAAAGACATATCGAACACCGAAACTTTGTCCCCCCTTTAGCTTTTCTATATCTGTATTATACCAAGAGTCCCATACTGCGCAAGCATATCCCAGAACTTAGCGAACGTAAGACTTCAAAAGTACCTTTTTTTTTTTGCTTGTGAAGGAACATGTTTATAACAAGCCTTAAAAAACGCAGAATGCGACACGCCTTTCCAGTTACATAGTCAATATGTCGTTCGTATTCGGTCGACGACGACCGAATTTGCCTCCCTTTTGTACGTGGAGCAATGCCCGATTTTCATTAGCACTTGCATTACTGTTTTAAGCTTCGGACAGTCCTTCAAGGCTGCCTCGTGTGTTCTATCGCAGTTCGCGCACTTCTGCGCTTCCACTGTGCACGTAGGTCCATAATGAATGCCGGCGCAACGCCGACATGTTGTC
The DNA here is from genome assembly GCA_030143305.2 of Amblyomma americanum. Lineage (NCBI taxonomy): Eukaryota > Metazoa > Arthropoda > Arachnida > Ixodida > Ixodidae > Amblyomma > Amblyomma americanum. The sequence continues at coordinate 74,060 of JARKHS020022621.1, forward strand.
CTGCTTCTGCACGCAGCGCTGACGCCCAAGCCTCTGATATTCGCGGCATTACAAAAACCATAGGCGCATGCGGGAAGACAAGGCGCCTCACAATTTTTAACTGTACCTGCGGCGGCCATTTCTTCTCTTCAAACACAACCTTCGCACACTTGGATTGTCCAAAGCGGTGAATGTCAGTTACGCGCACACTAGATTACAGCAACTTCCGTAAGTCAGCGTTTGATGTTCACACCAATGTCGAAAATCACTGCTGCCGTTGTACTTCCGTCAGCGAAAAATGGGCCCCCATGTACTGATGAAGCTCGATACTGTCTTTAAGGTGTGCAAGGTTGCCCGGCTCGACACATAACAAAGAGGACATTTCCCATGGCGTAGGTGCGGACTTCCTTAACTTGGCCAGAAAACAGCTGTTCAGGAAAGGCTGTAAGTTTATCTGCTGAAGGCGGCCGCGACAGCCTCATGAATGAGGGGTATGAAAATGCTTGCACTGCAATGGGTATATTGCTGGGACGCTCGGCAATATCAGGCCTGTACGCCCTCGAAATCCTGCTGATATTCCTTTTTTGGAAGCCAGTTCACGACCTCGGTGCATCCACCATTGTACTCCATGTCTTCTGGGCCGGAGAAGGCATAGATATCCCTGCGAGCTCAAAGATGAGACATTCTTTTTCAGCTCGCCGGCTTGAGTCTCGGGGACTGCTATACCTGGTGCGAACAGCCGAGGCAATGAGTCACCGACCGTCGATTAGGGTCCTGAACCCGTCACATACACGTGATCAGAAGCAAGCAAGAAAATGAGATGAATGCACGAAGGCCCAACAGCACGGCAAATCTATACAGCCACTGAAGAAGAAATCAGAAAAATCGAGCATATGCATTGTCTCACCGTAAGGATGCATTATGCACAACTGTCTCCTAGGGTCATTTAAGGCGATTCGTTCTCTCTGCCGAAAATAGAGCCCATTAGGTTTTTGAATTAAACAAGGGATGCGAAAATTATATTTCAGTCCGCTTGTTTAAAGTGCAGCAGATAAGACAAACACGGAAAACGTCGCCCAAGCTGTGGCATGCGCTTGCATGGCGAAACTTCCGCGTCTAAAGCAGTCGATATCACTTCATCTAGACGGGCAAGAGGCAGACAACGAAAACAAAAACAAGTCTGGCCGCAGGAAACGCTACGACGCGCCGCCCGCCCATGGAAGCAGCGGCGCGGCCCAGTGCACTGTCACTGTTCCCGGCCTCTGCCCCGAGGGGATGGTTTCTATCACTGATAAGTGTGACTGCGCAGACCACCCCTGAAAAGTCCTCCCGCTGACAGTAACGCGCATGCGCAAGCAGCTGACTCGCGGGTAAAAAATGCGACTATAGATGCGACCGCCACACGGTCTATTTTTCTTCGTCCGTGCTGTCCACGGCACTTATTTTCGCTGCAAAACGGCAGTGCTTCTAGACATGAACGTGTACCCGTTGTCGGTGGGTTGCTCTCGTCTTCACCGTCCAGCGGAGACTTGTAGGAGCTGTTACACTCACGACCGACTGACTACTGCCGCAGAACGCACCGAGCGAGGCCGTCGGCACCGAAGGTGAGTGCGGGGCTAAGCCTCGCGGCGAGGGTGACGTGTCCGTGAAACCCGCTCTGGGCTGTTGGAGCGAATTTAAGGTTCACTCGCGCTGCTTCTGCGAGCATTGAATAATAATCAGCAAGCAACACGCAGCGCATAAGAGGAGAGGTTTCATGAACCATCGCCATCGGGTTTCCGGTCCGTGACGGAAGCGCGGTGACCTAGGATTCGCGGTGCATAGAGCTTTAGGCTTAGCTCACAATAAGCAAGTCAGCTGTAGGCATTGAGCCAGCGAGGAAACTGGTTATATGCCCCGCTTTGCTCGCTGCCTCAAGTTGGCTTAGATTTGCGAGCCCGCTGCCGTTTGCGTCACGGAACGAAAACTCGTTCCGAACGGCGTTGCGACACGGCCACCATGTCGCGCCACCGAACGCCTAGGGGCAGATATGCTCTTGAGCAGCATGCGGTTTGTGGCCGTAATGGCGCTCAGAAATTCTCGCCCGTCCCGTCCAGAAACTCCGAAGAACGGACGCTGCCTACGGTCTGCGGCACATAGTGTTTCCGCTGCAGCCAAGGTCGATATATTCGCTATTCTTACTTTTTTCAGCCCCGCGGCGCAAGGCTTCAGTCGCGCCCATTTTTCTCTCGTGGTAAGTATGTGCAACTGCGATATGCTTGCGTGTCCTGTCACCATTTTTTTCTTTGCAGATGTGCTCACTCCAGCATTCTCATACCTGATCCAGCGGTACTGGTGCATTCGGCCCGCGGTGACATCTGGCCCGATGTGGCAGCTGCGGGTCGTGCAAGTTCCTTTCGTGCACCCTCTGCCTCCCGCCACAAACGCTGTATTGTCGGTAGCTTCCAAACACTGCATTGCAGCGTCCAGTTTTCTGCGTTTTCAATAAGCAGGACCACGACTTATCGAAACGAGAAGACTGGTGTGACTGCAGATGAAAGCGGTACCCTCAAAGTCTGTATCAACACCCGGTGCCGCTTAAGGGGGTCGAACACTAACACTACATCGAACACTACGGCGAGCACAAGGACAAATACATGCACTCAACTGGCAACCTTTTCAGGCTGCTGTTCGAGACAGAATGGGTCCGAAACAGTCGAAGTCCCGACAGTACAGCTAATGTACAGTGTGACCCTCGGACGACTTTGAAATGCTCACGATATCCATGGTTGTAAGAAGACTTAGTCGGGGTGGTTGGTACATGTTGCTGGAAGCGATTGAACAGCGCTAACAGACAGAACGGCAGAGAAGAACACAGCTTCTTCCGTCCCGTCTGTTAACAGTGTTCAGTCGTTTCCATCCATAGCTGCCTTTGGCGAAGTTTCCTTTTTATCTTTGCAGACATGCCGACTGAGGGTCTCTCTTGGGCACGGACAACAGTGAGCCGATTCAGGAAGTCCGAGGTAGATGTCTGGCCCCAGTCCGGCATCCATGCGCCACGCAATATATTCCATTCCTGCGCCATGTATGATGCATCGTCCCTCCACAAGAGCTTTATCTACTTACAAGTAGGTGTTATGGGTCTGCTATAGCTGATGGCGCTCGTAACACTTAGGTGTGTTCACCCTTCATTCAATATATATTCCGAGCAAGATCACCCGCTCGGCAATCATCTGTGGCAGTGCGAACGCCCATTGGCGCCATCTCGCGTCACTCGCTGCGATCAGAGAGCGCACCGAGCGGAAGCGAGCGATTTGGCAGGCTGCACGCAAGAAAGGACGCGCAATCGCAAGTGGACCTTTCGACATCACGTTGTCCAGCAACTAGACCGCGCTGATTCGCGTTTTCAATCCGGAGCCGTGGTCCATTTTATTCTGTCCGCGACTGTACACACACAGTCTGCACAGCCGCTACACTCGAGGTCTACTTCAGGCGGAAAATCCTCTTATGCACCATAAAACCCCAAACTAACCCCGCACCCGCACCGGTTGACTCCTTACTGTAACCGGATAGTCCTACATTGTCAACCCCGCATTCCCACACCCGCTTATGTCCCTGGACATGTTATGGATGGAATAGCGACGATGCGTGACTCATGCCCACCGTACCCCAACGACGCACGCTACCCTTTGTCGCAGGGTAAATGTCCGCTCGCTCGTCGTCTGCTACGCATGCCAACTATCCATGAAATTCGCCTCACCACAAAGAAAAATATCAGGGAGGCTTCATTTTTGCTACAAAGCAAATTTGCTTGGCCTATAGTAACGTTGGCTGGGTGCTGTCAGAGTGCGTGCGCGAAATCCCTGCTTGTATCATTTTTTTTTTACATCGCCTTCTGTGTCTGCAGGTGCACTGGCTCTGGCTTTCCCGTACTACGCACGCCAAGTGGGCACGCTATTTCGTGTTTCGGGCGCGGCCTCTCCTGACCTCGGATCTTACCCTGAAGTGACACTCGCGTGTCGTGCAATATTTTTCTGTTCCTCACGAGCACCGTGATTGGCGGAAGCATCTCGTTGTCCTCCTCCATCTGGAATGTGGACCGTTACTGCATTCAGCGGACTCTTGCCATGAATGGCATGCATCGCCTTCGCTGCGAACGTCAAGCGTGTTCTTCGAGCAACGTGCTCCACCGCCTTCATCTCCCATCACGATACCTGATCTGAAAAAAAAAATCCTGTGCTTTCTAACGCGGTCTCTTTCTCAAGATTTGCAAATCTTTTGCGCAGCGGTTTCGCACGAGCTTCTTGTCGCCACTTGAGTGCTCGCCGGCGCCAGCCGGCTTTAGCACGTTGTAGTTGATGCGACATCACGCTTCTCAGTTCGTGGAGCTGCAGCCAAAATGCAAATTCACTCCACAGTCTCGAGGTCTAGGAGATATAGACCCTTGAATAGGGCTCCCTGGGCGTCGCCACATTGCTCGCTGGGCTGTTGTGTGCACTTGGCGCTAGCACGGTGGAAGCGGCAGCGGAACCAATTTTCAACAACCAGAGAGGAGGCATTTCGACATCCTCTTCACCCGATGGAAAGGTCTATATGTCCAAAAATAGTCTTTCAATAATGGATTCAGCGACTTTCAGTTTCGCCGTGTTTTGCCCTAAAACAAAGAATTAGAAAGCAAAATGTAGGCACTTTGTACATCCCGACCATTCACTCAACGACCTGAACTTTCCCGCTTGTACGCGTGCAGTCGGACTAGGTTTTCGCACCGCCCCCTCCAAGCTTGCGAAATGCGCATCGATGGGCAGGTTGGCCCGATTAATTACAGCAGTCTCTCTTCTACTGGCGTCTGGGAAGATATTCTGGCTGCAATTCTCCTGGCACTCGCCTCTGATTGGCAACTTAGGGCTTCGTTAAAAGTTTCCTGTGTCGAATTTCGATGGAGGTGAAATTCTAGAGGCCCGTGTACTGTGCGATGTCAGTGCACGTTAAAGAACCCCACGTTGTCGAAATTTCCGGAGCCCTTCACTACGGCGTCTCTCATAGTCTGAGTCGCTTCGGGACGCTAAATCCTCATAAACCAAACCAAAAGTTTCCTGTGCTTTTCACGGCCCCGATCCTCCCGGCACAGTTCTTTAGCCTCTGCTGTTAGAAGTACCATACTTACCCAGCTACTGCCAGTCGGCTATAACTTGAGTGCAGTACCTCTCCTATTTCTTGGGTACATTGTTGGCTTTTGAGAACTTCGGAGTGCTAAGCTTAGAGGATTCAAGCGGCTGGACACAGCCGAAAACGGACGCGATGCAAAACTGTTTGCGTTTTGTGCGGCACAGTAACCTCGGCATGTAGCGGCAATAAGGAAAAACAAGCTGAATGTTAAAACTGCTGATTGTGAGGGTGTGCGAGGGAGGGTCGGTTAAGTCGAAGTGAGGGCGAGGAAGGGCGAGCAGATTTTACGAAGAGGAGGTGAGGGTCAGGGAGCACCAAGAATTTATTGTTCAGGGTGAGGGAGGAAAGGCGAAAGTGAGGGCGTTTGCCCACCTCTGGTCGGCTGTACACAGTTTGTTCAAAGTAGCCCTTGAAGGCGGGGGTCCTTGCGTGAAATGCTTGGTGTTCAATGACGTTTCCGTTCTTGCTACCTTCTACACGCAAGAATGTTATCTCTCTTGTCTAAACTGTTCCATTCAGCCTTATACTTACCAGCGTTAATACTTAGCCCGCAGGTTCGTTCGTGCATCCGCCTCGCATGCGGGAGGTGCCGGGTTCGATCTCCAGGGCCACCGGTGATACAATGAGTACAAGCTTTCCCCTGGTCTGGTGCTAGGCTTCTTTACAGTGAAATGCTTGGGAAATGAAGTAGAAGAAAGAAGCCTTGTGTCATGGCGCTCTTTGGCCACAGATGCCCTTGTGCCATAAAAATTCACCATCACCACTTAGGCCGCAGTTCTGCTCTGCTGCGGGCCAGACATTCAACTATGGTCACAACTGAACAAGTATTTCTTTTTATTCGTACTCATTCAACCATGACACAGCACCTTAGGCGCCAGCGCAGAAGAGAATCCGTGGAAGAAGTCGTTACAACAACGGAAAAATCAGAATTAAAAGAAAACAGCACCTAGTGGCATAGACACGGTCACACACGCAAACCAAAGAGAACGAAAGGTGTACAAGAAATAAGAGAACAGACTCCTTACTTGCTCGAAACAGTGATGCTTGAATCTTCCATCAGCCTTCAATGGAGGAAGACACCAAGGTTGACAACTTAAAATAACTTGCCCGAGATTTTTTTTTTAAGCAAAAGAAGGTCTGGAAGGCACAAGAATAACTAATGCAACCCGCGCCATGTATATCAGCCTCTTCGTTGCATGCGTGAGCTTTAAATCATCTCTTTAATTAAGCTCGCCATCAAATGTCGCTCTGATATGAAAGCGCGCAAAAGGACGCCATGATTTTGTTAGGACTATCACCAGCACCATTCCCAGTGTGAAGATGAAAAAAAAATTGTCAGGCGATTACGATAGTCGGTAATGCAAAATTTCGGTGCAGCTGTTGGCGTGTTGTGGCAGGTGGGGTTTCTCTCTGCTACTACCTGCCACGGCTGACAGGTGGCGTGTTATGCCGACTACGCAGACAACGCCGTCGACTACGAGGCTGGATCAAGGAACGGGTGCCTAAGAGCTGCGCTCTAAAATCCTGTCAGTTCTGTTCCTCCCAAATAACTAAAGAAGTCAAATAAGCGTTGTTGTTTTTTTTTTCATGTTAAAGCACAACCTACTCCAGTTTCTATCGAAGCGCCAGAAAGTCTAGAAATTCTGTTCACACTTTCCTGAAGCAGTGAACTTCTAAACACTGTTTCCGCTTAATTCTGCCCCCGCCTATAAACATTCAGTATCTTGGGTAGTTAACACGCGCGACAGCTCAGGGAGCACGGGAATGAAGGGCTCTGTGTGAGAAATCCTCGATAGCTCACGACCTTGAAACAAGCCAATGCATCGCGATGGGTGCACGCTTGCTTGAAACAGAACAGCGCGAACATTCCGCAACTAGTGTCCAGCCGTATGATCCATTTGGAATGATAATAGCCTATAAAAGATGCTCCACTAGTGAAATTTGGTCAGCAGTACGGTCAAGTTCGTTACAGATTCGTCTTGGAAGAAATCTGCGGTACGATCCCCCGCCTTCGCATTGCTGAAGTGAGCATATTGATTTAAGATAGGTCGGCTTCTCAAGCCAAGAAGCATGCTCAGGAGGTTGCGGCAGTGTCAAAGCAGCGTAAGGACAACAAATAAACAAACAACCGCTGTAGTCTAATGGTGCTGTTCATCGCCTTTGGTGTGACCCTAACATTGCATTTGCAAAGCTTCGTTCCCTGGGCCGCAGTTCAGGGTTAGATCAAGGCATAGTGGCGGTGAATACTCTTTTCGTAATGAGCAGTACCACTAACCCAAAGTGCCGCTACGCTAGGGAGCAGCTGGGGCTACAGTATGGACCACAGGGAGGAAGACCTGTGCAGAGCTGCTCAGTTCATAGCCAAGTCTGCGGTTAGCTAGTTCTGGTCCCGCGGACGGCGTCGCCGTAACGTGGTCAGTCCATTAGGAAATATCATCGTGTCTGTTTTTCCCCGCCTTGTCCTGGTACAGGTCGGTCCAGGTTGACGCCATCCACTGTGCCAGCTAACCCTCGGCCGAGACTAGCTTGGCCATGGGAGACAGTAGGGAGGTGATTCGTGTCGTGGACATGTCGACGACGCCGGCCGAAGACTTGCACGACTCGAAGTCGGTGCGGTGATTGATGCAGGCTATCTCGATGAAGTCACCAGCCGACCGCGTCAGCAGCTTCTTGATGTAATCCTCCGCCTCGGCGCCGCACTGCTTGCGCATGGCATCGCCCGAACACATGAGGTACTCGGCGAAGTTGCTGCGCGTTGCGAGACAAGTGAGGTGAAAGAAAAGGATTAGCCCAGGATTTTGCAAGGTTACGGACATATGGGACAAGGTTACTTAGGATAGAGCACAATTCGAAAAATTTGCAGCGGCTAAAGTAGGAACCAGGTCTCACCAGCAGGAGCGGCCAACCCTTAGATGCGGCTCGATGCTGGCGCTGTAGTCGAGGCTTAGGGTGAGCTTCTTCATGCACTTGTGCAGCGTGTCGCCCACCTTGTTCATGCATGGCGCGTGCTTCAGGAACTCTGCGAAACACGCGGCAGGTCATCAGGGACATTCCCCGTTACCGCCGTCGTCGACGAAGATGTCTTCAATTTTCGGCCGATGTTATCGAGTTGGCCAAGGAGTGGCCGCTATTCACGGCATCCTGGGTGGGGTCATTTTATCTAGCTGACTCTAGGCCATGCGGAGGCTAACTCTACTCTTCGACTATTACTGTCGCATCACATCTCCGAATGAGGGCACAGAGGTGTGAGATATTTTCTATCTCTTTGGTTTTTTTCTTTGTTTTATTGCTTGCCTCTTTGTTTACCAGAAAGCAGCATTCGCAAGATTAATAAAGAAACTCCGCAGCTCCTGCAGTTGACTTTATTAAATAGAGTTTTGTGCCTGTCGTACCCATGATAGTTGACAAACACTGCCAAACACAACGGACAAAAAAATAGTAGACACAGAAGTAGGTGAAGTGATCGCTTGTGCTGACTACTCATGCTTTGGTCCCTTTTGGGTAGCGCTGTTTCTCAGATATCATGGATTAGTACCAACAAGTTGAGCTGTCTGTTTTCGTAGTCTGCAGTGAGAAATTCTAGCGACCATCTTAGTAATGAATTGCATAAGAAAGGGACTAAAATTGACTAATAACTGCTCGCATTCGAAGAATGAGCGGTCGGTGCCAAATGTCAATGCTAGGACTCGGTTTGAGCATCCGCCTCGCATGCGGGAGGTGCGGGGTTCGAACCCAGTGCTGCCGGGTGCACATCGATTATACAATCGGTGCAAGCTTTCCTTCGGCCTGGAGCTTGACTTCTTTAGGGTGGAATGCTTGGGAAATGTGTCTTTGACCCCACCTTCAGAAAACAAAAGCATCTTGCGCCATGACGCTCCCTGAACACAGATGCCCTTGCGCCGTAAAAATTCATCCCCAACACCATTAATGCCAGCAGTGAAATAACAACAAAAAATATGCTTTGGAAGGTTATTGTAGCAAACGTCTTGAAACAGAAAGTATTTCATTATGACCATCATCGTTTCAAAGAAGCTGTCTACCTGTGCTATCATTGCATACCTTTTAATGCCATTTATGAAAACCGCTATCAGTGTGGCGAGAAAGTGTCTCGACATATACCCACCATTGTGCAGTGGATTGGACACGTTGCACTTGGAGGAGACCTCCTGGCTGATGCCCTCCAGGATGACCACGACCATGCCCCGGGGAAGAGGTGGAAGGCACCGGTTGGCGAACTGCCGCGCACAGATCCCTGCTGAGAACTCTACCCTACAGATGCAGAGCACACCAATCATTAGTTGAGCCAAACATTCAGTTATTCATCCAGTCAGTCTCTAGATAAAATGTTTGCTCTGTCTATTCATAATAGATGCTCACGGCTCGAGTAACTGGCAGTGACTAAGAACTCCTGCCCAAAGTTGCAAAGGTTGGAAGAAAAAGGATTAAAAAAACGAGCATGTCAGCCCTGCTTCGTACTAAGGTTTACAATACACGAAAAAGCCTACAACACGAGTTGTAACTGGGGGCGCTTCGCAGCTAAGTTCGTTGTGTTGAATGTTTAGTTTCTGCACAGCACCCTACAGGAAGGTTGTCCGTATTGTACGCTCAGCATTGCGTCACATCAGAAGTCTACAGACCTCCTGGTACCAGTATGATATAGCAAAAGCCGAAGCTTGCTCAGGTTTTTGTATGACAGTGTTCTTCATGTTTGCCTGTCTATACAAGTAGTCCCACTATGTGCCGCATGATAAGTCTTTAAATTAAGAATATACATGCGATTACTATTCCACTTGACTATGTCCACGCACATCCCCGCTCAACGTAAGAAAATTCGCTTACAAAACAGCAAGTGCTCGTTCTCAAAAACAAGCTCTATCTTTTTTAAAAAGCACAGTAGCTAACTGAGTCAGTTAATTAATCGTCTTGAAACTGGAGCAGGACGTTAATGAGGTCGCACGTTAACGAGGACGTTAATGACGTTAATGAGGACAACTGAGGTGCGCGCCAGCGCGTCGGCACACGTTATCAAAACCTGACTTTAATGACGCTGCGCTAGCCATGCATTCGTCAGCTATTAAACAGGGGCTGAACCTCCATCTCTCTCGCGCTTGGCGGGTTACCCCAGTTGACGGGTAGACCGCGCAGCAGTTAATATTCCAGCCGAGTTGCATGGCCATCCGAAGTGCTCAGCTCTCACAGCTGCGGCGCAAACGTGACGTCTATTTTCTTTCTTAGAGTTCCTTTGTGACGTAATACTGCAGTCTGCGTAGAAGAGGTCAGGGACCGCATTTCGGCGCGGTGGGTGATAGCGCCAGCGCTAAAGGTGGCGGTGGGATCAGTGTTGCCATTGGAGCGTCACTGCCTGCAGCTTTGGTACGCGGGGCAGTGTTCTCTGAAATTATACTCGACGAAAAATAGACTAAGGAATTTAATTTGAAAGAAGCTAAAAATGGTAGGTTTTGAACCTTTATACTCTGAGGTCCTGCGTTAAGTTTTAGAGAAATCCATTCGGTACAACACTGCTAGCAAGGAACCGTAGAATCCTCAAGGCGTTTCTCTTCATAGAGAAGAGTAAGCTACCCATTCGCATATGTCCTTTGGAAACCCTGCTTTTCTGTCCTGATTTCTTTTTTCGCTTTTCTTCTTTTGCTGTTTATTTAAGAGCTATTTACTTTGGAGGGAAAATTTCACATTAGCAATGAATTCAGTGTTTCTTGTTGATTTTTTTTTGCAGTGGCGGCGTTGAATAACCGCCAAAACGCTTTTCAGGAGGGGTCTGTCACTGTTTCGGGCAAGCCGAGTCATCGGTATACCTGTAGTCATCGGCATAGCGCCTATGGTCGACCCCAGAGCACAGTTATTGCGGAGGTGAAGGACAACGCCCAGGCTGGCATGCATCAGTTTACGACAGCGATGTTTGTCTGCACCCAACGCGCGGTGGCCGCTATTAAACGATGACTATCATGCCTGTTCCAAGCGTCACAGCGATCGCCGCTTTCCCACACATATTCGCTCCGCTTTAGCTATCTACAATACCGCATCAGCAAGCAAGTTACTATATATATTCCCTTATTTCCTTGACGCCAAAGTAGGACTACATAGTTGTATGCACTGACTTCTAGTAAACGTTTTTTCAGCTAACAAGACATTCGCATAAAGCAAATGAGAGAAACTGGGGGAGGTTAACCGGCTCAATACCGTGCATTGAGAAAAGGGCAAAATCACAAGCGCCTCAGGGCCGAACTTATGAGCGAACTTATAAGTCATAGCCATAACCTTAGCCACGCAGTGGAAATCCCAGTATTCCAACAAAATATTGACGTCCAGCCCATCAGGGGGGTATAAGGACAAAAATATGGCATGTGGTAGGGGAGATGAGAAAGATGTGGTAGGGGAGATGACGCCAGGAAATTAATGGTGAAGACTCGTGTTGCAGAACGTCAACAGCAAGTCGAATTGAACCGGCAGGTCTACGTCAATGGATGTTGAAGGAACAGCGCAGGAACGACGGGTGTCCAAGAAGGAAACTCAAAATCTATGAGTGCGTGTCTTCATATTACACTGTCGTTTCTGCGTTCCTTTGGTTCCACTTCTTTCGATAATACAGGATTCAGCAAAAACGCGCTCACTCACTCGCACTGCTTTAGCAGTTCCTTGGTGTTGTTGGGCACCGTGTGTCCGGTGCCGAAGATGACCAGGTCCGCGCCGCACTTGTCCAGCACGTCTATGCTGCAGCCCAGCTTGAGGGAGATGCCGGCAGCCGGCCGGAGACCTGCGGGAGATAAGTAATCAAATATGTGAGCTATAATTCCACCATTGAATGCAACATGCAGCAATAAAAAGTTGATTTTTTTAGTAGTATTCTTTATGTTTGAAACTACTATGCCCTCCTGAGATAACTCTATGGGACATTTCCGTTCACTTTCATCGACGGAATGCTGAAGGCAGTGATCACGACATCAAAAAATATTTTTTAAGCCGTATTCATAACGTGACGTGTTACCATACCAATTAACCACGGGGGGTGGGGGGTTGAAGGGTGGTAACTGACAGTTGTCACGCACGTCTGGAGAGAAGCCTGAGTACCGCATATGTTGCCTAAAGTTTACCGAACCTACCGCACATGATGCGGTATCTAGCAAACTGTCAGTTGAGCGTTTTTCAAGAACCTTCTGTGAGTTTACAGAACCAAACTCAATAGGCATTCATGGCAGCCACTTGGAGCTAGTAATAGCATAAGTCACAGGAACCATGATAATAAGAGAAAATTATTTTGGAATGTGAACATTTTGACAGAAATTTGCCTAGTCGGAAGACGAACTGCATAGAAAAGAACGCACCTCGCCGGCCAAAAGTCGCAAGACGCCTAAGGCCCGTTTCACATGCTGCGACTGGACCGAAAATATCCGGTGTAGTCGGTGAGGCCACAGTGCGATTTTCGGTCACTGCTTTCACATGCGACACCGACACAACGAATTCGGTCGGAAGAACCGGCAAGGTTCCTTGGTGTTTGCATAGGCAACCTATTATTAAACGCGACAGAAACATCACACACTATGTATTGATGATTTTATGGCCAGCGTATTTTTAGATGCAAGGCATTATTCCGTATGTTTTGATTAGGATAGACAGTTTTGCTTCCACCGCGGTAACAGTTCGCACGTGACCACACGTCGCACGCCGTCTCGGCGCTCCCCAATGGTCAGTCGCAGAGCGAACACACCGATGCTGCGACTGAATCCCAACCGGGCGGAACTCGATCGTAAGCCGTCTGCGACTAGACCGACGGCCCTCCCCAGTCGCAGACCGACAGAATTCGCAGTGTCGCAGGCGAAAATCGCATGCATGTGAAACGGGCCTAATACAACGTTTTGAGGCCGACTGGTCTCCTACTTCAGGGGTGGCCCGGAAATTACATTTTTAACAGAAACCTTGCAGCAAGACAGTTGCACAGCAGCGTGGAAAGAAACCGCAACCTGCACAGCTTTCGCAACGATACCTTTAGTGTGGAAACGATGATTTAGACATCAACAAAGAGCGCGAAATCCCACTTGTCCGTTGCAACAGCACGCTCTAGGAAGCACCCCGCCTCCCAGGCCGTGCACTGCCATTTTCCGTTAACACTACAATCCCGAGTGAGCGCAGTTGTGTCGGCCATCAGCAAAGCCTGAATAACGCATGGGTTTCGTGTACAGTACTTTAACTTAAGTAAGCAGATACACTAAACAAAATATTAAAACGGGCAACGTTCACTAACAGTCTCAATTCGCAATTTTCGCCCCATGGCAATTTTTCTGGTAAAGCTTTTTTTCGCGCTGTAAGAAAGTCAATGCTCGCTTATTGAAAGTTGTATGATTAAGTTCGCGTCACTTTTGCCGCTATCATAGCATGTATTTGGTGCCAACATAGTAGTGCATCTTTGGAATTCTACCCGCTTGAATGTAAACAGAAAAAAATAGAAATACGCCGTGGTTTGAGAAATTGGGTCATGTAGACTCCGAAAACATTGAATCACATTATGAATTGTTGTAACGTCCCTCTGGTGGTTATAATTTTAGGTAATTGTTCCTTAATATTCATCTGACCAACTATGAATTAAGAAAGGCCTCAAGCCTCATCCTTACAATGAGTAACGACAGCGATAATGCATCAGTCCGATAGTCGCCTGACAAAACTTAATTTTAACCCTTGAAAATACCTACGCAGGACTCTCTGCAGATATTCGTTGGGATCTATGTACGTCAAGGTGTGCGCGTATCTTCCTTAGCAACCTATCATCTTCTTTGTTGCTGCTATCTTTCTAAGTCCTGCTTCTTCGTGATTGATAGGTTTTTTCAACAGAAAGTAGGCATAGCAGAGAAGTTCTTAGGGAAATCACTCGACATGAACGCTTTGCCAACCGACATCTGTCCAAGAGAACGTATATGCAGAAGCAAAGGTCAAAAACTTGTTTCCACCTCTTTTACGCCTAGTTCACTCCACTCATGAAAAAAAAAGAAATTCCGCTAGGGAAAGAGCATTAAAAAACAACGAAACGACCAGACCTGACACCTGATGTCATTGAATTGTGACAGGCGCGAATCCGTAAGCGACTGCCGGCTGTCAGAACTGTGGGTCTGTTAGCGCTTGATTTTCTGTTTGTTTGTTTTTTCTTTTCTTGGCTCTCAATCAAACAGCGGGAGAGTGAGAAGAACGTGGCTGCGTTTCTATGCTCAAATTCTGTGCACCATGTGAAATGTGTTGCGCGTGAGCGACACATATTTGATGTTAAGCGCGAGTTCTGGTAGCTCGGAGTTTGGTTGATTGCGCATCAGACGTAAAGAATTATGAGAGAGCTTCTACAAGAGATTAACGAAGTCCAACCGTACATGTTTAGCTATCCAAGACAAGGCACTAGTTAACCCTTGTTTGTTCATGTACGCAGAGTGGCTCCGAGGATTCAGGTTTGCCACCAGAACTCAGATATAATCAAAGGAACTGTTTTGCATCACCGAGGCTATCGACATAATAGAGAAATAAAGTTAGCCTGAAACTTAATATTAATAACAATCTTTCTTCGACAGTCAAGTCGTATATGACAACAAATGGTCTGGGGAAAAACCGGTCCATCGACAGATTGACAAAGAACCGCAGCGCAACATTGTGGCATCAGCACAGCAGTCCAAGGAAAATATTGTTCATTACAGTGGGGCAAAACACAAAGGGCCGCACAAGTAACCATGAAATAGCGCTTCAAGCTTAAAAATACACCTTCGCAAGAAAATGCGAAGTACTTAAAATACTTTCTCCACCGCAAGACTTATCGAACCCTTTCGATGTTATAAATGCATTTCATGCATGAACTGACCAGGGGCACAAAATAAGGAACCATACAAGACCTTACTAAATATACATATTAGAACTCCGTGGATAAGCTGTCGCCCAAGAGGGCCTCCCCTAGAATTGGAGGGGGCAAACCTGACAAAAGACTAAGATGAGAAGCCTTAGTTCAGCATCGCTGATTGGTATGAATGAATGGATAAATTAATTAATACGCAAAGGAATATGCACTGTCTGGAAGGAAATTTTTTCTCCTCCAGAATCCAATTCTCGGCTGCGTTGTTATGGAGGAAAAACGCTAAGGCGCCCGTGTGCTGTGCGATGTCAGTGCACGTTAAAGATCCCCAGGTAGTCGAAATTATTCCGGAGCCCTCCACAACGGTACCTCTTTCTTCCTTTAATCTTTCACCCCCTCCTTTATCCCTTCCCTTACGGCGCGGTTCAGGTGTCCAACGATAAATGAGACAGACACTGCGCCATTTCCTTTCCCCAAAAACCAATTATTATTATTATTAAGCCACAAGCTGTTCTACCCCTTAATATACTCAGCTGCGGCACTTCGTTACTTGGCAATATCACACAGAACTTTTGCACAATACCGTGGGAAGGAGAAAAATTGTGGAATCAAAAAGCAATTGCGATAAAAAATACAGATGACGAGAACACCGGTCCTGGTAAAACATGTGCTACAGCCTTGATATGAGTGCGTACGCGAACCTTCGCCACTGAGCACTGCGAGCAAAAATAGCACATAGTTTATCAGTGCAACGGCACACAGCCAAAGAAAAGAAGCAAGAATAGCACCACTGAGACTGAATAGCGAATCGTACTGAGTCTTCTATATCAAGTTGATGCTTCGTTCCGGTGGTAGTATCGGGGACAAAAGTGGTATACTCCATGCAGCGGGTTCCATAACATCGGAAAGCTGCATCGTAGCGCCATCTGCAGGCGGCATCTGAGATCGAGACAGCCAATGGGCGCCCTTTATCATCTGCAGGCATGTCGTTTGACTCGTGTCAATGTTTCGTGCTTTAGATGGTGTTGCGATGCAACTTTCCATTGCTCCGGCTTCCGCTGCGTGGAGTATACCACTTTTGTCCCCGATAGTACACAAAACAATATCGTCTTCAATATTTTTTCTTTACTAATCTTCTCCCCTCACACGTCGCATCGAGAATATCAACGTTCCATCCTCCTCACGTTACTGAATTCCTACAGTGTGATGGAACCCGTCAGCTGTTTCAGAACGACTTGTCCAAACCAAGAACCTTCCCCAGCGCTGCTCGTAACTATGAAGACGAAGGACAGAGACACGACCCCGCAGCGAACCTGCCTCGTTTCTCGGCTGCCAAACCGACCTGTATGCATCGATATTTTTATGGCCTTCACACCTTGTCCATTGAGCAAAGAATGTTGAAGGCAGTTGATTTCCAGCGACTTGACAGTTTTACAAGACGTGTCGTGTCCGCTAGCGCGTAGTACGGTATAATAGGCCTGACTGACGGCCCATCGACAGCGGTTTTGACCAATAAGTGCTCGACAAGAGAGAGACACAGATGCGTATGTGTACCTACATACATGTTTCACAAGTATAGCTCATCATTCTCTGTTATCAGACGAAGCGCCACACGCAGGAGGTGCATCTTGCGAGCTGGTGTGAAGGGTAACAACAGTGCTCTCAGTCCCCTTTTATGTAATCATGCGGAGTGTGCAAAACATTTGCAAGCGTAGATCTCTGAACACGGGTGTGCTATGAGAATCGTACCAAATTAATTAGCCTAGGAATCCGGACGCCATCATGTCTCCAGCGACTGAAAACTTTATTAACTACTTTTAGTCAATTATAACTCTGATGGCGATAACTTCCCTATCGTGTCCGCCGGATCGCTTATTTTGGGAGAAATCCTGAAAGCTTAATTTTGGCCCCGCCACGGTGGCTCAGTGGTTAGGGCGCTCGACTACTGATCCGGAGTTCCCGGGTTCGAACCCGACCGCGGCGGCTGCGTTTTTATGGAGGAAAAACGCTACGGCGCCCGTGTGCTGTGCGATGTCAGTACACGTTAAAGATCCCCAGGTGGTCGAAATTATTCCGGAGCCCTCCACTACGGACCTATTCGTTCCTATCTACTTTCACTCCCTCCTTTATCCCTTCCCTTACGGCGCGGTTCAGGTGTCCAACGATATATGAGACAGATACTGCGCCATTTCCTTTCCACCAAAACCAAATATTATTATTTATTATTATTAAACCCAGTATATACTGATCCGGATTTCCCTGGTTCCAACCCGACCGCGGCGGCTGCGTTTTTACGGAGGAAAAACGCTAAGGCGCCCGTGTGCTGTGCGATGTCAGTGCACGTTAAAGATCTCCAGGTGGTCGAAATTATTCCGGAGCCCTCCACTGCGGCACCTCTTTCTTCCCTCCTTCTTTCACTCCCTCCTTTATCCCTTCCCTTACGGCGCGGTTCAGGTGTCCAACGATATATGAGACAGATACTGTGACATTTCCTTTCCCCAAAAGCCAATTATTATTATTATTATTATTATTATTATTATTATTATTATTATTATTATTATTATTATTATTATTATTATTATTATTATTATTATTATTATTATTATTAAACCCAGTATACACGCTTTTTAGTTTTTGATACATGCGTGGCTTTGCACCGAACCTCGGCGCGCTAGCTAGAACCCTGTGGCGAGCGAAAGTAGCCGGGACGGGTCCTGACAGGTCTTGTAGGGTCAGCTCGCTAACACGGAAAGGGAAGGCTACGTCAGAGGTAGAGGGCAGCACAGGCGTCCTATGAATCGCAACAAAAGCGAGGTGTAGAAGGCGAAAGAGAGAAAGTGTATAGGGGCCGCAGCGCCCTACGATGAAAGAAGGCAGCGGAAGCACCACAGACAGAGCCGAAGACAAAAGACCGAACCGCCCCCCCCCCCCCATACTTCTCCGCGAGTCCTCGGCGGTGCGATGCATATCCATGCATACGGCACCAGTGCGTGCGCTCGTGGTTTCCTGTTCTCGTTGGTCGTCGCCGCAGAGAGCGGGAAGGAAGTGAACGTCGGGGCGGGACGCGGGCCGCCGCTTCTTTGCTGCGACGGTGGCGACGGTCTATTTTGGTGGCCGTCCCAGATCGCCCCGGTGATCGGGTCACACGGACGCGACGACGCGTCTCTCTCTTTCCCCCTCCTCTCCACAGCCAGTTCTTGCGAGTGTGTCTCGAGCGGTCACGGTGAGAATACACTGTGACACACGCGCGCGTCTTCATCGACGAAGAAGAGATCGAGGGGGGAATAAACTTGGACTAAGCAGGAGGTGACGACGTCCTTTTTTGCGATGTCCGAGACGGAGCCGTTAAGTGACAAAAAAAGGAACTTGGGTGCGTGCAACGCGAAAGCGTTGCATTTCTATTTCAATTACATTTAATAATAATAATAATAATTGGTTTTTGAGGAAAGGAAATGGCGCAGTATCTGTCTCATATATCGTTGGACACCTGAACCGCGCCGTAAGGGAAGGGATAAAGCAGGGAGTGAAAGAAGAAAGGAAGGAAGAGGCGCCATAGTGGAGGGCTCCGGAATAATTTCGACCACCTGGGGATCTTTAACGTGCACTGACATCGCACAGCATTTCAATTCTATTCTAATCATATTCCAATTCTATTCAAATTCCATTCCATTGTACGTGGTGCAGATGTAAGCACTAGAACTGACTATTGCTGCAGCTATTCTATCGCTATTACTGGTCAGAATTATAGGTGACTTACCTATGGGACTATGGGACTTAAACATGGAGGCTATCGATAAACGTTAATTTTAAATTGAGGACAACGCAGCGAGCTGTGGAAACTAAAATTATAGGTGTCACGTTAAGAGACAGCAAGAGAACACATTTGGCACCATTAACGAGTTTTTTTTACTTCATATTTCTTTAATGGTGTGATTAATCAGTCTAAAATTCGCCGTTTTTTTTTAATACAGTTTTTAATCCTCCACTTCTAACCTTAAGTCGCCTCTATGCTTTTGAGTCACCAATCCTCCAATCGCTTTTTGCTAACTTCTACTGCAGATTCGTTCGCTTTTTCTTTTGTTATCTGCAAATACTAGGGCCGTAGGCAGAGTGACTCAACCTGCATCGAGTCCCGGTTTGGATACTGCCACATTCTAGTATAATATGTTCAGTTCTTTCTACGGATTTACCACACACAGCACATGTGTCATCTTTTTGGTTAAACGTCTGTTCATAGCTTCGCGATCTAAGGCACTCCAATCTAGCTTCATGGAGTAGGGCACTGCCTCATGAGTTATCATAGAACGATTCCTTCTGATCTGCGTTTTCCAGTATCCATAAGCTTCTACACTCTGCTTCTTTTCCATTCTGTTAATCCCGTTTTTACCTCCTGTGTTTTTTTTTTTCAAGACGAGTTTCTTTCTCCGTCCTTACTTTAGGCAAGATAACCGACCAGCGGTTATCTTGCCTTGGTTATCTTGGGCAGGGCAAGATAACCGCTGGTCGGTTATCTTGCCCTGCCCAAGCCCATTTCTTCCTACTGGTTTCGACTAAGATGTCATTAACCCGCGTTTGTTCCCACGCCCACTCTGCCCGCTTCGGGTTTCTTAACGTTAAACCTATCATTTTTCTTTGCATGGCTCGCTGCGTTGTTCTTAAGCTGAACCGTTGTTGTTAGCCTCCACGCTCCTGCCCCGTAGGTGAGTACCAATATCGATAGACTGCACCAATAATTGATGCAAATTATTAGTTTAGTCTGTCGCTATATATTTTTTTCCGACCGGGTTGCGCACCCTCCCTCTTTTCTTTCTTCACCTCATCTGCGTGTGCACTCACTTCGTACGCACCCGCCGCGGCATCTTTGCTCCCCTCTGTATGACAGTATTTCGGCCGCCTTTCCCTCTCTTTTTTTCAAGCCCTCTGTGTGCGTAGCTGAATACTTTAAGAAGACGTGTGTAGGTGATGTACCATCATTCTTGACGAAGACAGGCTCCCGTCCGAAACGGCGATTGATTACATACGTTAAGTTGCTTCACTAGTAATCCTCATTTTTTCGTGATTTCTGTTCAGATTTATTATTCAGGTGCCAAAAACAATTCGTAATATGTATGTATAAGTATATATACAAAGGCATGTGTGTGTGTGTGTGTGTGTGTGTGTGTGTGTGTGTGTGTGTGTGTGTGTGTGTGTGTGTGTGTGTGTGTGTGTGTGTGTGTGTGTGTGTGTGCGTGCGTGCGTGTGTGTGTGTGTGTGTGTGTGTGTGTGTGTGTGTGTGTGTGTGTGTGTGTGTGTGTGTGTGTGTGTGTGTGTGTGTGTGTGTGTGTGTGTGTGTGTGTGTGTGTGTGTGTGTGTGTGTGTGTGTGTGTGTGTGTGTGTGTGTGTCGTGCGTGCGTGCGTGCGTGTGTGTGTGTGTTTGTGTACAAATGTGGAAAAAGGCAAAAGGCAGCGAAACCAAAAGCGCAAAAGGGAATCTTAATTTTTTACACTGGTGTCCATGGTCACGTGACCTATAGGTGGCTCACCTGCCTTCTAGGTTGCTCTCTGGGGACCACCTGCCAGAGCCATGCCTGTGATCTTTCGCTCACAACGACGACACCGGATTTTCTGGTGACTGGGGCCATTAATGAGCTATCGCGTTAAGCATCACGAGGGATGAGGAAGTTGGCGCGCAGACGTATTCGTTGTGTGTGCGCGAGCGCGACGCTAAGGGGCAAGGAAAGAGTCTTGGGAAGAGGAAAGTCACGCCGGCAGTACGACGAATAATCGAATACAATGAGGTCGCCTGCCGGCCGTTTCGTGTTTCGAAAGTATCCTCTCGGAAACCCCCCGCACCGAGTTGCCGCATACGCGCTAAACACAGCGGCAATCGTCCTTATCCGTATGCCCGCAATTTGGGCGTCGAGCGGGTTGCACGCGACGGAAGATGAGATAACGGGCGGCGCAGATGCGTTGGCACACGAAACGGGTGTTGATGTCTGCCGCATTGCTGGCACACGTGTCCAGACACACGTGCACGTGATAGCGAAAGGAGATACAAATGAGGAAAATTTGTAGAGCTAGGCTTACCGTCTTAGCACATGAATTATAGAGAAAGGTACCAGCATTTCGCACCAGTCCAGCTCATTATTATAGTAATTTATTAACCCTTAAGGGTCCCCTGCCGGCGTATTACGTAAGAGGAGGGCGAATAAAAAATGGGGTAAAACGGAATTAAAAATAAAATAACAATTACCCCGTTTTTGTGTTATGTTATGCGGTAGGAAAGAAGAGAAAGAGTAAACACAAAACGAATACAAGAAAAAGTTGTGAACTTGGCTCTTCAACTTTGTCTTAAATCTAAATGCATTCCGCTCCTCAGCTAGTGGTTCGGGAAACAGGTTTGATTACTCAGTCGCGGTCGGGAAGAAAGACCTATTAAAAGCGTTAGTGCAGCCATGAAGTTGTTGAACACTAAAATAATTAAACAAGCGCCGTGATGTATGATTGAGAGGAATTATAAGTAATCCGCGCAGATAGTGATAATTGAAATGAAACTTACGAAATAAATAAGCTTGCGCAGCTTTGCGTCTCAAAACCAAGAAAGGTAGCCCATGTGATGAGTTTATTGTACTTAAGGTGCAGGGTGTATCGTACGTTGATGATATAAAGGATGCGGCGCAAAGCATTTTAATTACATAAAACTGATGAGGACTCCAAACAGCGGATTCATGTTCAAGCTCACTGCGAAAAACTTTTTCATGCGCCAATTTTCGGATTTTATAATGTGAAGTAGGCAGAGCTCTTCCGATAAAATATCCGATAAAATCAAGTGAACTTAAGGCCGACTAGCAGTATAGGCTGCACCCGTGCGTGCGTTCGAATGTCATTCTTACATATATGACCTTAGCGTATACACACATATACATACATTTGCATGCATATACATACACATATGACCTTTTCGTAATGGATCTGCTTTGTGCAGGTCCCTCCAATATGAAAGGGGCAAAAAGTTGGCACAGAAAGAGGAGTTGTGTTATTTCTCTATTGAAGTTGCAAATGACTTTTTGAACGTTACACGCCATGATGGTTGGTTGGTTTATGGGGGTTTAACGTACCAAAGTGACTCAGGCTATGAGAGACGCCGTATAGTGCAGGGCTCAGAGAATTTCGACCACCTGGGGTTCTTTAACGTGCACTGACATCGCACAGCACACGGGCCTCTAGAATTTCGCCTCCATCGAAATTCGACCGCCGCAGCCGGGATCGAACCCGCGTCTTTCGGGCCAGCAGCCGAGCGCCATAACCACTCAGCCGCTGTGTCGGCGTTCCACGCCATGAGGAAAAGTACTTAAAAAAAGGAAAAAGTGCGCTTCTGCCTCATAATTATGGTGTAATCATTAAATGACTACTACAATCTTGTTTGCCTTGCATATAGGAGTTACCTGTCCGAAGGCGCACGCCGTGTTATTTTTAACAATCGACTTTTGGTCTGCGTTCACTACATCTGACAATAAAATAAAAATTCAAATTCCAGTCACGCGCACTTCGTCGAACCAAATGCAAGTCATTGAACCAACGGCCATATTTGAAACTTCTTTTTCAAGAGAAAGGGCTCGCAT
>JARKHS020022622.1:0-33179 GCA_030143305.2 Amblyomma americanum
TTTTAGACAGAAAAACGTAAGGAATGTCACCAAAAAAAATTTTTTTAGACATATCATGCCATCAGTTGCATAGTGAGGTGGCCCTTATTTTCTACTGACAATGCCATTTATTTCTAAAAGTTTAATTGGAATAATTTGTTTTAGGTGGGAAAATATTTTTGCAATTTCTGTCTCTGCATTCAACCCCAGCATTGGTCGCTGCACGGTGCTCCAAGTGGATGCTCCTCATATTTCGGTTTGAAAGGTCCGCTTACATGTTTATTCACATCTTGTCACTTTAAACTCAAGCATGACGCAAGTTCAGCATGCACCGTTGTGCGGGAGAGAAAGGCTTGATATGGTGAAACTTGTGTATTCTTTTTAATGGTAGCGCTCTTGTAAATTGCCTAGTGAGTTCACCTTCATTTTCTTTATAAAATTTGTTGGGGCACCCAGAGGGCTAATCACAATAGTTTTCTCCACCCATGTAAGCAGATCACAGAGGGACACGGTTAGTATTTGACCTTTGTATGGCGTCTGAATACTTTCTGTTGCTGCCAAGAGCCTCACAGTTCCACCAGTGCTGTCATAAGCACTCTTCCCTTGTGATGTCACGAGAAAGTCCATTTCATTGAAAAATTGAACTCAATTTCACGGTAGCAGAGATTTCGACTCTGATTGGTCAGACTGCAAAGTGTGCTTTCCGGCTCAGTACTGTTTGTGTTGAACAAAAGTCATTCTGCCATGCAGTCACTTCATTTTTACTTTTTGTAAACGTAGCATTCAGCAGGTTTCTGTACTGACAAAGCTGGTGGCATTGAAGCCTAGCATACCATTATATTCCAGCAGTGGAGTGCTGGTCTCGTGTATATTTACAGCCAACAGAAAAATGTGCTGCAGTGAAGAGGAAGCACAGAGCAATGTCGATGTTGAATGCAGGGACACAACTAGCAAAATTGTTTTCTCACTTGAAACAAAAAATGGTCCGATTAAACTTCTAGAAATAAATGCCATTAAAGGGTACAGTGCAACTTTCTGTGGTTCACAATTTAATTAAGATCACCTTATTATGCTATAGACTGCTGAATATATCTCAAAATAAAGCAAATTTTCTCAATATTCGTATTCTTTTGCTGGCATGCCTTACGCTTTTTGCTCTCTGAAACATTTTTATCACCTTCTTTTTCTTTGCCTTCTGGACAGCTTAGAAATATAGCTGCAATAATTGAAGTTACAGTAGTTACTGTAAGCACATAACATTTGATAAAAGGTTTCAAATTTTCATATTTTGTACCTTCTTCCATGTTTTATTTAAAACAAAATAAGTTCAATTTACTGCATATGGAAGCGGAATGCCTTTTATTTATATAAAAAAGTTTCATAGTCATGTGTAAGAATGTTATTTTTACAAAGAATTTTGCTCTCTGAAACATTTTTATCACCTTCTTTTTCTTTGCCTTCTGGACAGCTTAGAAATATAGCTGCAATAATTGAAGTTACAGTAGTTACTGTAAGCACATAACATTTGATAAAAGGTTTCAAATTTTCATATTTTGTACCTTCTTCCATGTTTTATTTAAAACAAAATAAGTTCAATTTACTGCATATGGAAGCGGAATGCCTTTTATTTATATAAAAAAGTTTCATAGTCATGTGTAAGAATGTTATTTTTACAAATTCTTTGCAAGGTTACGTTTGGCTACTGCTTACAAACATGATATGATGGCCACGACACGAAAAAATTTATTCCACCAAAAAAAAGCTTGGATAATGTTTGTCAATAAGCCTTTTTTTTTTATTGAAGATGGTCAAGTGCTAAGTCTGGATCAGTTGGCATTGAATGACCCAATGACATTTAAATGCCAACTGTGTGCTGGTTTGAAGGAGCATTTATGATATTTTTGTACCTTAATTAATATTGCAGTGTAAGCAGAATGCAATTTGCACTGCCTGCATAATTGGAATGGTTCCATATCATGCCGTTTACTTTGCTCCTTGTGCGCAAACATATTGCCTTGAAACTAATTTTTGCTGCAGGCATTCACCCCATATGGATACTGCTGCTCCTGAGCAGCATACACAACTGGACCTGTGGAGTAGTATGACTGTGTGAACCCTTGGTAACTTTCTGGGAAAAATTTATGCACTCATTTGGCTGCTTGGTATTTTCAAGTTTCATATGTAATGGCAGATGAAATGTTGTCCTAAGGATGAATGTGGCCATTCGTTAACACCATTTTACAGTAGCGATATTTGCAAAATGATTCATTCTATTTATCTAGTTTGTACTTTTGTTCACTACATGCTGCACGTATGCCTTAAGAAAGAGAATCAGAACCCGTTCCTGAGTAAAAAATTAGCCTGATTTGTTTGTTGTGGATATTAGGATGCCACAGCTAGCATTTGTGATCTCCAAATACACATTTTTATGTGTCTGTATTTTTTCAAGGGTGGGTGCAGAAAGGAAACATCAGCTTGGAACCCCTTGGGGTCGTTATCCAGATCTAGACAATCTCTTAATGTCTGACAGTATTTCAGTCTTGGCAGAACAGAACGCAGGGTAACACGACACAGACAAGACAGATACAATGCTAACAACTGAGGAATTTATTGCCTTGCTCAGAATAAATGCAGAAGCATCATCCAAAATGCAGCGAAGGAAAGTCATGGAATCCTCATTTTGTCACATTTGTTGTGATTATTTATCCAGATATGATAGTCAATTTCTTTTTTTGTTAATGTAAGTGGTGATGTACTTATGCAGGTTAAACAGTTCTTGTGTATGATGTAGGCCTCGTATATCTCTTACATGAGCTAGCTATCAATCATATTTCCTCATAATTCTACTTCGGCGAAATTCTGGAAGGCACAGTCGGACATGTGTCTTGCTACCTTGCTGCCATATCCTGTCTGTATGCAAACATGTTCCATTAGATGAATGTTGACACACGGACCTTACTTCCCAACATGACACTCCGCATAAAGAGGGATATTGTAAACTAAGCCATTGTCACATGCCGTGACTTTGTATCTGTGCTCCATATTACAAAGGGCTGTCTTTGAAACACCTTTTCTGGGCGCGTTGCATACTAAGTGCAGCTACTTTTTGCAAAAACAAATGAAGCCATCGCAAAGAACTTCTGCACGCTGCAAAAGAAGGTGAAGCGCCAAACAGTGAAGAACGAAAAACTTGTGTGAAGCCAACAACTTGACCAAACTAGGGCTGGGTGTGAAGAAGAGTGACTGCCTATGCCTGAATGCCTCCTTTACAGCAAAAACACAAAAGGATAACTGGCCTTTCAATGTAATTGTCTCTGAACATAGATCGTGGCAGCAACCTTTAGGGTGGTATCTGCGAAAATTGCTCTCCTTGCTCACTGTGACAGACCCTTTCCTGGTAAAGAAGTCAGAAATGTCCGCATTCCTCTCGAACAGCTATCCAGAAGAAGTGTCTTCTCTATTGTAATCAAGGACTTATATTACAAGCTGCCACATACCGCCTTGTTTGAGATGGTAACAGAAGGCACTAATTCCATGGAAGCACAATTCCAGAACCAATGCGGATATTTCCTGGAATTGATAAGCATCTATCTGCGTTCTACCTATGTAATGTTTAATGATGATCTGTACACTCAATGGCAAGGAGTATCGACCTGTTCCTACATTGCACTGACTCTCAGCAACCTTCTGCTAGCCTGTCAACATAGCCAACTAAAAGAAGCTTTGCATGCACCAATATGATGACGACGTTCCTGCTTGTGGACGACTTCCAAGTAATCCACAAGCTTCCTGATCCAGGGCAACACAAGAGCATTGTTGACATCTTTAAGACCTTCTTCGATGTTCTTGCCAACTTTGAGCTAACCAAAGAAATGCCAGTGGAGGTACAGCTTCAGTTTCTCGATCTATGGCTATACGTAGGAGAGGCCGACATGTATTGATATTATTTCCCACGGTCGAAAAAAAGGCTGTGGCCGCAGATGCACTGAAAAATGCCCCAAGCAGATTGTATATTGACCGTCAGCAGGAAAGCGTTGAGGACCAACTGACACGGTTACGTGAAGCTGGTTTCCAAGATGACCTCATCTGCAGCCTTGGCTTCAAGATAATGAAAGGAATTTGCCAATCTACCCCAACGAGGCTTCAGAAAGAACAGAAGTTCTCTGTCATGCCATATGTGCACAATGTCAGCCACGCTCTAAAGAAACTGGTCGGGCGGGCTTGTGTGAACTTAGTATGCAACATGCCCAGCAAAGGTGCTTCAAAGACAGCCTAGTGTATGACAAAGCAAAGAGACAAATTCACAGCATGCGGCAGTGGCTTAGTTCACGAGATCCCTCTGTCATGCGGAGCGTCATATGTTAGGACATAAGGTTCGCGTGTGAACATCCGTCTAATGGAACATGTCGGCAACACAGACAGGATATGGCAGCAAGCTAGCAAGACGCGTGTCGGACTAAGTGCATTCCCCACTTTCGACGATGTAAAATTCTGAGGATATATAATCGACAGCTCATGCGCAAAATATACAAAGTGTACATCATACATAAGAAATGTTCAGCCTGCGAAAACACAACATCAGTAATGTTAAGGAAAAAAGAAATGACTATCTGGATAAAAAATGACAGATATGAAAATGACGATTCCATGACTTTCCTTCTCTGTATTTTGGATGATGGCTCCTGTATTTATTGTGAGCAAAGCAATAAATTCCTCATATGTTAATCAGTGCTGTAGCTATGTCTTCTTTGTGTACTGTTACCTGCGCAGTTTTGCTAAGAATCATGCACCAACTGGTCCGGCTGCTTTCCGTGAAGTAGTTTAGTGACCTCATACAAATTTTTCTTGACTGGAGATATGTTACTTAGCATAGTTGCCTGCCTTTCAAGATGTCGCATACTTGGGATAATAATGCATGCTTTGTGTTGCGCTGCAGCGGACCACTGCTATGGAAGGGGTTGCGTTGCTGACTGACACAGATAGTATGTTTTCTGCTGTCACAGTAATGTTACACCTGATTTGTTGTTGGTGCAACTAAAGCATTATGAAGTGCACTATTATCTTCGGTTTTGTTGTCATGGTGTTTTGTGCCATTTGTGGATCCTCTCCTGCAAGGCCAGTGGTTTGCACTAGCTTATAGCAGTTCGTGCAGTATTAATTGCATGGCCTGACAACCTTCATTCCAATTCCTCACAGGTATCTTTTTAGCTAAAATATTGTTTATATAATGCCGTTTGGAGCTATTATCTCCGACACCACAGCAGCCTCTTTGGAATGGTTCAGAGAATAACAGCTGGTGCTTGTTTGCCATATGGGCAGATTTTATTCTTTCTGTTAGGGTTAGCATGCATAACATCACACATGAGCAATATGTGATGAGCAGCAAGTTGTGTTGGCATTTTATAAGGATCATTGAGCAATGTAGGCTGATATGAAATGCTTTACTGTTTTTGTGTAAAATGCAGACTCGCATCATGCATGCCGTTCCCCAAAGAAAATTCTGAGGAGGCTGAGAACCTGTTCATCAAGAGAGGATGACTACTCAGCAGGCTCACCAATGCGTGAACGTTCAAACTCCACAACTGCCATAATGTCGGGATTAGGATGTTTAGCATAAGCTACCTTAAGTTTGCGCACAAGCTTATGCATCTGAACTCTTATTCCTGGCTGTAAGTGCCACGGTCGAAGCCTTCCTCAAGCTGGTTTGTAATGCTGCACAAGTGTGAATTTTTTATTTTGTTTGCACTGTTAAATTAGTAGGTAGATACAAGTGCGATGGAATCTTATTTTTGTGGCACCATAACACTGATAAAAGCAGATATGGTGCAGTTGTTCATGGAAATTATTGCATTAGTGCTCCTTGGATGGCAGTAAGAAATTCGTTGGTAAAGCTTCTTGCATTTTGTTTATGGATGTGTTTTGTTCTGATAACAAAAATTTCCACATTTCTGCGGTATTGTGATTTGCGTATCACTGAATGATTTCCGAAGATGCACACAGCCTGTCTACTGCTATGAAGAGCTCCAGTAGTACAGGTATATTACATTTTGTAGGCATTATAATGGTAAATTTAAAGAACCCTTAAGGAAAGTAATAAAAGTGGGAACAAATTATGAACCCATTGCACGCATATTTCCTGATGAGTGTAGGGGTGTAAGCAGCACCAAAATGCCAATGACTCTGGCAGTAATAGTGTGTGATTCACCCCAATTCGTTTAGGTCACGTTTTCTCATTTTCGGGCTGGTTCTTTCGTGAAACAGCAGCGTGAATGATGTATGAAAGGGCAACACTCTCTTCTGGGCCGAATGCAAGGGTGCGAGATATAGATGCCTAAAAACGCCTTTAAAGGTGTTTTATAATTTAGTCATGTTCATTTCCATCCATGTCCATATCCACAGAAGCCCAGATAATCAGTCTCTCTTTGTCTGCTTGTAGCCAAGCTTGTAACTGTGCACTTTCTCTCACTTAGGTGTTCATTTCGGGTGGGGCATAAAACCTTTATGCAGTCTGTGTGTGCGTTCAGAGAATTGTGGAGCGGAAATGAGATTGGCTTTCAGAAGCATTATTCACAATGAGTGCGCCTAATATAAAGGTACTTCAAGAGTCACAAAAAGTGCCCTAAGGTGTGTATAATGCGGTTGCAAGGGGTAGGAAAAATGAAGGCAGCAGCTAATGCTCCTCTGCATTTTGTCACAGGAGGTGTTAGCTAGGACGACTTTGGCTCTTAAAATATGTAGTCGCCTTTGGTGCAGTGCTTTTTCTATATTCCTTGAGGACGAAAGGGGTAAGGCCGCTATCGGTGATTCTATGGTAAGTCTTCTCATCTCCAGCTGTGCCAGGCTGAGCGCAGTGTACTCATTTTCGTCGCGTAAGTGGGCAGTGGGCAGCGCTGGATATTTGGATGGTGAGGTGCTGGGTTCAAACCCCAGTGCCGTTGAGTACCAACTGGCTTTCTAATGGGTACAAGATTTCGCCCAGCCTGGTGCTCAGCTCTTCTGGGGCGAGATGATTGGGAAGAGGGCCTAGGACCAAATCGTTGCGTTGAAAGGCCAGTGATCTGTTCCGCCGTCAGTCAACCCTAAGTGCGCCTCGTGCAGTAAAAGCTCACTTGTGACCCTTGCTGTCCAAACATTGGTGCCGGTTTGCATGCTGAGCATAAGCATTACGAGGAATTCGGCACAAGCGCCTCTTGTTCACATGACTGCCGCAACGTTGCTCATAGCTTTGAACATTTAAAAAATTGTGTGGCAACATCATTCGTGACGTAACAGAGAGAGAAAGTGATGGAGTGGTTGCAGAGCAGAAAACACTAGGCTGATAGGCGTAGCTGCACTGGCGGGGTACTGTCCCGAATACCTGGCAATGGATAGGCTTGAGGCGGTCATTTTCGAGTAACAGTCTTACCTGCGTATTTGGCAGTTCTAGTTGCCTGGGGGCGAGGTATTAGGGTAGGTCCAAGCAAAGACGGCTGCTGCGGTGTCCCGGTACGCTTTCCTGGGCTCCGTTGAGAAAGGGGAGGGTTCCCGGTTTCGTATGTTGAACTGTTTGTGGGCTCGTTTCTTGGTGTTGCAAGGCTTTGTGCAGGAATTAAATCCAGCAGACATCTCCATTCTTTCTCCTGGGGTATTTTCACTTATAGAAAGGAGGTCCTCTTGAGAGACGTTGGTCCTTTTCCTGTCTCACGAGGCATTCTGGGTCATTGGAACGGTGTTTCCCTGCACAATGAAAGCAGAGTAAGGAGCACCTATGATCCATGTCAGCATGTTCGAGTTGTTTGATGCAGTTACCACATCTTATAAGGGTGTTCGTGGGGCAGAGAAGGCAGTTGTTACAGAATTAGGCTTTCGGACGATGTGGTTCACATTGGAATGGTGAGTGTTCGTATAGCACCTCCCTGGGGAGAGTGCTCCCTGCAAAAGTAATGATCGCTGTTTTTGAGCTTCCTATCATTCTCGCTGCCAAGATCCTGGCTTCAGGCGATTCATGAGCCTTTCCGAGGGCGTACCCGGTGCAATTCCATGGATCACCCCTGTACAAGAGTTGATGGGGGTGGCGATGCATGCTTTGACAGGGTATTCTTTTTCACTAAGTACTAATTTGGTAATAGAAGCAAGCTTTGCCACCACCAATCTTTCCGGCGTCTCAAGGATGGCTAAATTTTCTTCCGTTCCAACACTCAGGGTAACGCCTCGCGCTTCATCGTGCGTGAGGCGAGCTCTCGCAACGGCTTACTTAGCAATACCACTCATGTAAAGCCCTCACCCAGGAGCCCTAGTCCGCAGTAAATAAATAATCCGTAAGGTGGTCGGAAAGACGAGGACCTTCTCGTGGTCCGATGGCGCCTATATGAGTTTGGGTGGGAGGCCAAGCATTAAAAATCCCTTCTGCTTGCACCGCTGTCCACTCATCGTCCCGCTGCTCGGGAACCTACTGCAGGTGTCCGCAACGGCGCTTCCGGGGACACCCGTAGACGAAGAGCATTGGTTGACACTATTTTCTACGAGGTCACAGTTCTCGCCGGTTGTATTCTATCGTGTTGCAGGCTCAGTGACTTGGGGACGGCTGCTGAGGGGGTCCATGGTGGAGACCATGGTGGAGACCATGGAGCCATGGTGCAAGCCATATGGCTTGCACGCGAGCGTCGACAGAGTACAGAGCTCCAGCGAGCGTTAAGACTAGCTCTTTGTAACGTGGTCAAAAGAAACTGAGCCTGCGCAACGTAGTCGAGGCACTTACCTAACGTGAAGCCTTCCAAGGCGATCCACGATCGAGTTTTTTAGGAGTCGGTCCGGTCCGATATGCTACAGCGAGGGTGGCTGTGCCAAAATGGGAAGCCTTGTCAGCGCCTTAAAATTTTAGCGTGGCCAGCTGGAGTGGGCGCCGTGTCTGGAACGCCAGCGCGAGCTCGAGCCGCGAGGCACGGAGGAGCGAGGCTCGCGTTGGCGTTCCAGACTCGGCGCTCACTCGTTGGCCACGCTAAAAGGCGCTGACAAGGCTTCCCATTTCGGCACAACCACTTAGTGACGGCTGCTGAGGGGGTGCATGGGGGAGACTGGCTTGCACACGGACGTCGACAGAGTACAGAGCACCAGCGAGCGTTAAGATCTACTCTTTGTGTCGTGGTCGGTAGAAAGGTAGCCTGCGCAACGTAGTCGAGGCACTTACCTAACGTGAAGCCTTCCAAGGTGGTCCACGAGCTTCTTCGGAGTTGGCCCGGTCCGAAATGATAGAGCGAGGGTGGCTGTAAGCGCCTGTTAGCGTGGCCAGCTGGAGTGGGCGCCGAGTCAGGAACTCCAGCGCGAGCTCGAGCCGCGAGGCACGGCGGAGCGAAGCTCGAGCCACGAGCCACCCGATCGTGCCGCCAAGCTGACAGTGAAAGCACAGCGCTTTGGTCAGGCTTTAAATGAAACGACGGGGCCCATATGAATCAAAATGCGCTACATCGTGTTGGCAGGTTAGATAGAAAAATAGAGGAGGCGCTGGATGGGGCGCATCACGAGCCTCCTCTATTTTTTTCATGCCCGCTCAACCGCGGGGAACGCCGTGGCGGCGTTCGCGCTACTACGCAAAGCTGCCGAGGAGTGGCGCGCGCAGCCCTGGATGGAGCAGACGACGCGGCAGGAGTTGCACGCAGCGTAAAACGCGACGCGCAATTCTGCTACTGTGTATGGACCTCCTGCATGTTTGTAAACAAACGAGGTGGCGCTGCAGTCGCTAGCGAGCTCGTGGTAGGCAAAAGGTCGGGGAGTGGCGTCGCGGATAGGTGTTGAGCGCGGGTTTTCAAGGCTTGTAGGCGCGTTTCCAGTTTCTGCGAATCATAGCAATGGTCGATGCTTCCAACTTAGTAATTTGTCGAAGTACACGAGCTGGCGTTGGCCACGTGTGGCCTATAAAGAGAAATAGTTTGCCACTGTGTATTGTATATATGGTTAGTAGTAAACATGTAGAAAGCGTTCCTGCCGTTTATTTATGCGCTAGGCATTGAATAAAACAAGTTTTGACACTCTGCACTAGCCGGAATGATTTTACTTCGGGACAGTAGTGAGGGGAAGTGCTGGCGTTGTTTCGTCGGAGCACACATGCGCTCATCGTCTGCTGACATACGTACGTGTCGCTCTGCGCGAAAAGTGGGGACAGCGTCGTGTCCCCGATCTCCTGTCTCGCTTAGCGCTGTTTTTAGCCGCATGACCACGCACCAGCCAGGCCGACTTGTCCTCTTGTTAAGCTGGTCGATTTGGTGAAAATTTTTGATTTCTAGAATTATTTTCTTTCCTAGCCCTGAAGTCTAGTTTCGTGACGAAAAATTATAGCAAAATATTGAGTGCAAATTTATAAATTACGCTTTTTAGAAGTGTGGTCGTCAAAAATTGTGAGGTAATTTCTTTGATTTCAGTGCCGCATTTCTTTGACCAAAGCGAAAGCGAAGATGCCATAAACGAGGGAATAAACTTTAAGGTTCGTTTTCTGACCTCTCACATTTTCTGCGACTGGATCACTCACCTTCGTAATTCGCATGAAAATCAATTGATTCAATTTGTCGCAATCTATTCCTGAGACGTTGAGGAGCGTAATAAATCTCTCGATTTTTTTCCCTACAGGTGCAGTATTGTGTTAGTTATTTTTTGTAAGAAACGTTTTCATGTAACTATGCATGCATAAGTACTGATCATATAGAAAAAGAACTAATCGCGTCATCATACAGAACAGGGCTTTATGTACATGCTGGCATAAAAAACTGCGCACTATCTACTCAATTATTTGAGACCTTGGGGGGACTTGACGACGGTGTTAATTATAATTGCCCAGAACTGCATCAGGTATAGCTATAAATAAAAGGAATGACTGAAACTAGCGTAGGAATTTTATATTTGCACCAAGTTTAGTTACATATCGCATGCATGAATAACGAAAACACTTTTCATGCCACGTCCCCTCTCAATCTCGCCACGTGTCTGTTAGTAGCACGCCTGCGGCTGCTTCTTTGCAAACAAGCTTCGCGATCATGTATTACCTCATGAAACATGACACATGCATGATACAATGAAAAAGCATATGGCGTTTAGCACACTTAAGGTACGTGCTATTCTAAGCACACCAACGCGACCGCGCAAGATTGACACAACTTACCAGACTTCTTTCTACTCGAATGAAATAATTACGTCGTCATATCAAGAAACAGTTTCAAGTAAATATTAAATGTCACAAAACGCGCCATTAAAACATGGTGTGCTATTAACAAAAAAACGCATTCCTTGGGGGCGAGTGAACCTGTCGGCGCCCCGTGCACCCCGGCTCAAGGTGATAAGTACGTGTGCAGCTACATATGTCTTTTTTTCCTTGAGCAATTATCAGCCTATACTATCCTGAAGTTCAGGTGAATGAACGCAGTAACTTGCATGCTATTAAGTGCATTGAGTGGCAGTGCCTATCGACTCCCAGACTTCGCGTTTTACTACCGTGGCCCAATGCCTGTTAGCCAGTTTCCCAATGCGGCATTTATGCGCGAGAAACCTATCGAGGCTAATTTAATATTTTTTATGCTACTACGCGGATCCAGCAGTGACGCAGCTGGTCAATATATGCTGCTTCTGCAGTGCACAGGCTTGAAGCAGCCGCCGGTAGCTGCGGCAGCTGCGGTAGGCACGGGCAAGCGGAACCTGTTTTGCCTACCATGCGAGAGTCGCTGCTAACATCAGCGCCACCGCAGTTGTTTTTGTTAAGCCATGTGCACATGCACTTTAATAAAAGCTGCTCATCAAAGAAATTATGAAAGCGGTTGCCGGGCATATATACAGATCGAACGTTGCTGCAGTATCGAGATGAATTCCTCAGTTTTCAACTTTATGGACGCTAATTATTAGTGTGCTTCTTTGCACAAAACACGCATTCTAAGAACAAGTCGTATCTGATGCAATAAATAAGCAGAAACATTAAGGAAGCATTTTTGTGAGCGATGAATTAATGAATGGAAAGAATTTTACTGTCGTACGTAGTTATAAAATAAAACATACATGCGCAAAAAGTTTTCACAGCTTTAACAGCTTTCTAGATTGAGGCTTTGATGTGAGCGGCTTCGGTACGTTGTTCCTGTCAGTCAGTGATAACACATAGTTCACAAAAACAGGCCGGAAAAACTTTGTGCAGATGAGTTTCAATAGCTGGCCGTGGTGATCACTGCAAGCAAGCTCACATTTCAGTGCTCGATGTTCTGCAAGAGCATCAACTTCATTGTTGACTGCAGCTTGCAGGGGTTTTGCTAAAAACCTTCTTTTGTTGAGCAATACCTCGACGTACACATAGTATACTGTAAATTTGTCTATATTTCTTTTCTCGCCATTAGTATGATGTGCTTGAGCAACTCGTTTGTAAATGTCCTTATCTACTCGATTGATTTTTTGTAACTGTTTTAATTTTGTTCTAATTTGATGTTACTGATTGTATTCGTTGTCCTAATTGCCCTCATTGTATGTCTATATGCATGTTTTACTAGATTTGTTTTTCTTTTATTCAACCTCTTTGGCTTTGTTCTTGTATTGTCCTACGTACGTCGCCCCCCCCCCCCTCCCCTTATGTAATACCCTGTGAAGGGTCCTTAAGAGATCAATAAATTATGATGATGATGATGACTCAGTTAGTTAATGTAGCTAGTACGTTCTTCAGGGCGTACAGAACGTACAAAAACTGCATTGAAGGATAAAGGAGGCCTTCTCTGTCTGACGACGGATCAAACTGTCACTGGGCGCAGATCAGGCTGGTCGAGTAAGAAGAGCAGTGCAGCTGCTGCAATCAATTTTTTGTTGAACAACGCGAGCCAAATAACCTCCTAACATCTCAAGTGCTGCAGTGCCATGGCGCTGGCAGCAACGTTTTCTGTATCCTGAGAAGGTCTTCAATGAGACTTTTCCCCTCCGGTGGAAAGTCGTTCGCGCGCTGGGTGACTGCAGGTACGTTTGTGTGTATAATTGTTCCGGCGCCGAGCATGCTGGTAGTTGATTGTCTGTCTTGGGGAGGTTTCCCTTTGTGCTGTTTATGTTGTTCGGGATCGTTTGAATGTGCCAGGATTCGAGGAAGCGCGTTTTTGCTAACTTGTTCCGGCACCGAGTATGCTGGTTTCGTCGAAGTTGATTGTATGTCTTTTTATATATTTTTGGTTTCGCTGATGTAGCTTAATTGCGTCGCAGTCGGCGCAAGGAATTTTGTAGATAATACATTGGGCTCTTTTTCTCCGTGGCCGGCCGATTTTGGGAACACTTGGTATGCAAGCGCAGCAGTACTGTGCTTGTAGGCTTGGGCGAAACCTGGAGACCACCCTTTTCTCAGGACTCGGACGATGGTTTCGCTGGCACTTAGGCAAAAGGCAGAGAGGCGTATTTTTTGTGGTGACGTTGACTGTTATGCGTTGATTTCTCGGCAGTGAGCACAATGCATGTTCCCTCAGAGTCAGCCAGGGAGTGTTCTGCCATCGCGCTCCTTTCCCTGTTAATGAACAGGGCAGAACACTGCGAGGCATATATGAACAAGGCTGACTTCGAGAAAAGTATTGCAAAAATTTGAAAGAAGAAAACACACAAGAAAAAATTTGGTGTCGAGGTGCTCAGCGCTGCTGCCTCGCAATTAACAGGCGTTTATTTTCCAGATGATATAAAAGAGCGTTCCTCTTTGCTGTAGCTATGAATTGGTAATGGCTTAGGACGAGTTGGTCCTTTGCGAAGTAGGCAAAGCCCACGTTTATTCCGCGGCCGCCGAAGCCCCTGCAGCCGGCCGCAACTACGCGCGCGCCCATCCGATAGATGGATGGAAGGTAGGAGCGTCCCCTTTGAAACGGGGCAGTGGTACTTGCCATCATGCTGTTTTTTTCTTTATTTTTGTTTAATTCTGCTGTAAGTTGTTAATAAAATTCGCCATTTTCTTTAAAATACGCCTTCCTGCACTTTAAAACGTATGTCACCTCTCTGCTTTTGTGCCACCAATCCTCCAATCGCTTTTTGCTAATTTCCACCGCAGATTTATTTACATGACTATTGTTATCTCTAAACCCTAAGGCCTGAGGAAGAGTGACTGTGCCTGCATCGACATCGGGATGGATACCATCACATTTTAGAATGAGGTGTTCCATTGTTTCTAGAGATTTACCACACACAGCACATGTGTCATCTTCTTCGTTAAATTTCTTTTTGTAGCTGCGCGTTCTAAGACACCCTGACCTAGCTTCAAAGAGGAGGTCACTGCCTCTTGAGTTAACATAAAAAGTTTCCTTCCTGATCTGCCTTTTCCAGCATCGATATAGTTCTACACTATGCTTCTTTTCCATTGAATCTATCCAATTTTTCCATCCAGGGCTGGCAGCGCCGCCCCGCGGAGAAACACGGCGGAGTCGGACAGCGCTTCAGCCTTCGACAAGGCATGGAATCAAGACCTGCTGAACTAGAGACCTGCACACTTGGCACTGCTCCAGCGCGCACCTTCTAGTTTATGCCTTTTGCTGCCAGGGAAGGGCATCTACGGGCAGCGTAGCGCTACAATTAACCTGTTGAACAAGATGGTGTCAGTTATGATGTAAAAGTTTTGTTATTTGTCTACGTTTTGAGTATTCATCATTCATTCATTGCCTTAGCAAAGATGCCTGAAAGTCTCAGGCATGCATGCGCGCAAATAGAATATTCACCGCTAGGATTTAAAGCAATGTCATATTTGCATCGTTCATTACTAGGTTTCCAAATAATAAGAGGACAAATGCACAGGGAGGCAGTGAGAGGAGACAAATCATTTGTGATAAGCAGACGATGATGATGATAATGACAAACAAAAAAGTCAACCGAGCGTTCTCAACGGCCATAAAGTTAACGAAAGTTGGCGCACGCAGTCCCATAGGACCCCGCCAAGTGTGCAGGTCTCTAGTTCAGTAGGTCTCGCTGTAAAATGGTATGCACTGGCGCACAGCCGCGCCGCGGCGCTCAAGAAACTACCGAAATACAGCGTCACGGGGTGCCCGCTGAAGCAAACACCCGTTTCGTCTGCTTGTCGTCTGCTTTCTGACCTAATAATAATAATAATTGGTTTTTTGGGGAAAGGAAATGGCGCAGTATCTGTCTCATATATCGTTGGACACCTGAACCGTGCCGTAAGGGAAGGGATAAAGGAGGGAGTGAAAGAAGAAAGGAAGAAGAGGTGCCGTAGTGGAGGGCTCCGGAATAATTTCGACCACCTGGGGATCTTTAACGTGCACTGACATCGCACAGCACACGGGCGCCTTAGCGTTTTTCCTCCATAAAAACGCAGCCGCCGCGGTCGGGTTCGAACCCGGGAACTCCGGATCAGTAGTCGAGCGCCCTAACCACTGAGCCACCGCGGCGGGGCTTTCTGACTTGAGGAGAATAATAATAATTGGTTTTTGGGGGAAAGGAAATGGCGCAGTATCTGTCTCATATATCGTTGGACACCTGAACCGCGCCGTAAGGGAAGGGATAAAGGAGGGAGTGAAAGACGAAAGGAAGAAGAGGTGCCGTAGTGGAGGGCTCCGGAATAATTTCGACCACCTGGGTATCTTTAACGTGCACTGACATCGCACAGCACACGGGCGCCTTAGCGTTTTTCCTCCATAAAGACGCAGCCGCCGCGGTCGGGTTCGAACCCGGGAACTCCGGATCAGTAGTCGAGCGCCCTAACCACTGAGCCACCGCGGCGGGGCACTTGAGGAGAGAGAAAAAAAGTATTCCTACCCAGATGCGAGCCAGATGCGAGCGCTGGCCCCTCTCTCTCCGCTGCCGGCACCGCGTTGTCCGCGGCTTGTGGCGTCAAACTCAAACGTAGTTTGAGAGCGTTGCGCGACGGATCCTCTGGAACTTCAGGCGGCAGTTTTTCTGTATGTCTCAGCGTACTTTATTCTTAATGGGGCAAATTATTTACGTTACTGCAATGCCTCGTAAGCGCCATGGGATCGGCATGTGTTGATTTTGAGATCAGAGCCTGAGATGAATGAGGATCGAAGCAATGAAAAACAACTAGAACCACCAACCGACTGGTTTTGTAGGGCCCATTGACTAGTGCATATCAGTCCGTCAGTCCCATGGACAAATATGTATTGGTCTATGCGGCGAATATGAATCAGTCGATAAGGTGCACTGGATTCTGTATTGGTCTAGTGCTTTTCATATTCAGCCCATAGACCGATACAGTTAGTACCATAGCCTATAAGACATATCGATATATATAGTATCGGTTTCTGTTTTGGTCCAGTACAAATGCAGATACAACCCGAAGATAAACTCTAGCACCAATACTAACGAAGATATAAGACCAATAAATTTCCCTATGTTTTCTTTTGTTTGCTAGAGCAGTTTCACGTCAGTGCCAGAAAAGCAATTTGCGCCATGACTATCCCAAGATCTGCAAAGGGGATTTCACCAAGCAATTGCGATCAGCGACCGCCAGGACGCCGAACGGAACTAATCACATTTCTCGCACTCCACTTTGGTGAGAACCGGAAGCTGAAGCAGCAGCAGCACACCACAACGGCGGCAGCAAAAGGGAGGCGGAGAGGCTTCGTTCAGTGCACGAGGAAATTTCACGATGGACAGCCAGCAGCAACTGCAGTATATTGATCGGTTTGGTGCAGCGCACGTAATACAGCCCCTGGGCAAGACTGGTGCCGAGGGTCCCGGTACTGCGACGATGGACCCGACATTTGACGTCGTTTACGAAGCGGATGCGGTCTACCTAAACCTGGACGGCGTCGACGTTGACGATACTACCACGTCCACAAGTCAAGAGCAAGGCACATCACCGGAAGCAAGCAGCGCGTCTAGCGCAGAAGTACCAGAAGACAGACGAGCGCGCCATAACGATGTAGAACGAAAGCGACGAGCCCGGATTAAGAGCGCTTGCGACACCCTCAGAACTCTGGTGCCGAGTTTGGATTGCAGCACGGACGCCGCCACGGTGTTTGAGAGTACTGTGCGGCACATTGAGCACTTAAAGCAAGGAATGTCCCACGAGGAACTTTTAAAGACATCCAAAGAGTTTGTTGCAACCCACTGCCTGTATATTGAGAAATATAGTGAGTGCTGAAATCTACACCATGGTGTGCTGTCCTTTTCAAAAGCTTCCATGCCATTGGGTTTGCTTCTGGGCCACATATTGCAACTTACGTCACTCCCAGCACTCCAAATCCCTGGAAGCTGGCAATAACTCTCCTCCTTATGATGTACAATAGCTAAGGGCACTACTATTACTACTTAAACAGAAATGCGCAACAGTGGTCTATGGCGCACAAGGTGCTTCACACAGCAGCGAACGAAATCTTCCGTTCCGTTATATATGTCAAAGGCATCAAAATTTTGACCTCTCTACAGGAGTCTCATAAGTGGGGTATATACAGGGTGTTTCACAAAAGAATACACAATTTTTAAAATAGGCTTTTTGAGTTAGAAGAGCGCTGCTTTTGGCATCATTAGAATACAGTTGACATGCTATCTACCAGGCTGGTTAACTAATATTGAACAGTTAACTTTGTAACTTCAATTGTGAGCCTCCTCTGAGAGGCGTGTAGCCCACCGTAAGTAATATCCATGTCAGTTTTTAGAATTTCGAAAATACAGTTACCCTCAGCGCTGTGGCCCAAAAAATTTCGGCTGTTTCGACGAATCACGACCACTGAAGAGATCGTTTTGTCCGCAAACTTCTCGAAAGCGCATGCATTTTGGCGCGATGTAGCCAAACTTTGTCGGGACACAGTGCCGAGGGCTACCGCGTCTTCGAAATCCTAAAAACATATATGGATATTACTTACGGTGGGCCACATGCTTCTCAATAAATAAGGAGCCTTACTATGATAGTTAAAAAGCTAACTATTCAAGATTAGTTAACCAGCCTGCTTGTTAGCACATTTCAGCTGTTTCCTGATGTACTACACAGCTGACGATGCCATCAAGAAAAAAGCGCTCGTCTAACTCAAAAGGCCTTTTTTTAATTGTGTAAAGTCCTAGGTGAAACGCCCTCTATATTGGACAGAAGTGTGCTCTGTGGATGCATACATGCAGCTAGTATGTTATTAGTGCCCGACTACAGTATGTTTCTTGTGAGCGTGCCTTCATTTCAATGACAGCATATACAATTCTCAGTTTCCATTCTCCTGTGAAAATGTTGGTACCGAGCTGGGCGCTGCCCTGCAGTCCTCACAAATAATTTTTCCTTTTGCACCTTAATATTATGTAAGGTGATTAAAGGCATAACTGGAACCAATTTTTTGAACCTTGGCTCATTGGTTACGGTGCTCGGCTGCTGGTTTGAAAGATGCGGGTTCGACCCTGGCCATGGTGGTCGCAGTTCGATAGAGGTTTTCGAAATGCTAGAGGCCCATGCACTGTGCGTTGTCAGTGCACGTTAAGGAACCACAGGCGGACAAAATTTTCCGGAGCCCTACACCACGGCATTCCTCATAGCCTGAGTCGCTTTGGGACATTAAACCCATAAACATAAACCTTAACCGATTGGAATTGTCTGAAAAAATCACTCGGTTCCAACCGAAATTTCCAAGGATTTTTTAAACCAGCAAGTTCCAAATGGTCTCTTCTGCCAGATGGTACCTCTTGCAAGACGCCCCTGTCCAATACCCCACTACATGTGTCCCCACTTATGAAATTTCCACCACTTTGAAAGCTTTACCCTGGCCTGGTGCTCTTGTTCACAGAGGTGAAATGCTTAAAAAATGGGTCTCTGACCCTGCTTTGTGGAAAGAAAAATGCCTCTTGCTATGGTGCTCTTAGGAAAAAGCTGCCCTTGCGCCATTAAAATTCATCATCCTAACATTATTCCAATATTCAGAGCGACTGGTACACACACTACATGATTTAGAATAACGCAGCATGCTATAAAAAGGAAAATAGCAGACGTAACCTTGAGACAGAGAGCAATGCTAATTAGGGCAAAAATTTGGAAATTAAGAAGAAAATGGACTTGGACGAGCACGAGTTCAAAAAGCTGCCTGGAATACTGTGGCCGCGGCGGACAGCGAGTCTTGGAGGGAGAGAACTGGGGTACGTTTTTGTCCTGCAGTGGCGATAAGCCAGCTGTTTCGAGTTGAACCGAGTATGAAAAACCTAGCTACCATCTCGATTTCAACTGTGTGCGCAGAGGACATGTCCACACGAGGTGATGCGCGCACGGCAGCACCGCGCCTGCACAGGTCGGGCCGTCGCAAAATGTGCACTCTTTGAAATAGTGTTTGGTAGATACCAAAAGGCCTATAAGGCCAGTACGCTCACACACCCATAGCTGTCAGCAATCTCATAGGCTACTGGTTTCCTAATTGTTTTGTAGTTTTAATGGTGTATGGGTCTCATTGTGTCTACTGGTTCAGATTTCTGGAGGGTATGGGCAGCAATCTTCCTTGTCCCTCCAGAGTTCAGAAGTTCCAGGAATGGAGAGTTAGGCAGCAGTTTCATGTATACACAATTTAATACACAATGAGAGCAGCAACTCATAATGGAACATCACAAAAACTTTGACTGCAAGTAGAGCTGGGTTGCAAGATTGTGAGCTCCGGCCCATTGGTGCAGTCTCGCCAAACCTAGAGCACCTCAAAAATAAAAAAGCAGATTGTAGTCTGCAAAATAAAAAAAAAACATTGATCACAAGGGCAGGACACCGCACCACCTGTACTAACAATTGGTACTTCCAACTGTACAGCAGTGACATGCCACTGATGCATGCATGTAAATTCCTTGGTGCATTAAAAAGATGAAACATCTCCAAAGCCAGGTCTACGCACCACTGGTCTCTCCTGCTGACGGCACCGTATGTTTGCAAGAACTGTTCGAAAACTCTGGCAGGCAAATGAGCCGGGAAAAAGCCCTGTCCACTCTGCTTTCAGCTCCAATGCGATTATGCGCAAGCTACGGCCGTCGGTAACGCGCGTGGCTCGGCATGCTTGGCGTACCACGATCTGATACGCGAATATGCGTCGGCATAGTCTCTTGATACGACTTTTAAGCTTGGAACACACCTGCGCCAGCCGTTTACACCGGCTATCGACCTCCGAGGCGGAGTGCGCTACCGGCGACCGCCGGCGGGAAGATAGTCGCGTTGGAATCGAAAGTAGAGCATCCCCCGAATCTCGACAGCCGGAGTAATCGTCTCGCAGAGGTGCGCCCAAATCTTAAAAAGGCACAGCAAAACTTTATATGGACGCGTATCCGCGTGAAGGAAGGGAGAGAGGGAGGGGTGGCGGAGCAACGCCAACGAGGTAACTGCCGAGCTGTAGCTCGCGCGTCGCGAGAATAAAGCGAATCTCTGAACGCTTAGCATCTGGCAGGCCGGCGAAACGGGCGTTACTTTGACTCTCGTGATTATGGGAAATACAAAATGGGGCAGACAAGACGTACAGGTGAAGTCAAAAGTAAACGGAAAGTGCGAGAGTGTGGGAAACCGTGAGGCAGCGCTTTCTAACGCTGGCTCTGGTAATTCAGTAGCTCGGTTTCCAACAAGCAGCGCGCGCTACGAACCGACCATTATCTGGAACGTTTACGGTCATCACTTTTGACGGCTCGAACGGATGCTTGTTGCTTTTCAAATGAGACACTAAGGATTTCTCCGGCGCTACCTGCAATTTGTTTGATGAGAGATTCGAGCCGTTTGATAATACTCAGCAGCGAGCAATGCCACGACTGTTTATGTTTTTGCCGTGAGCGGCGTGCTGTGGAGCACCCGTTTTATTTCTTGTGCTCAGGTCGGAGGGATTGATTGCACCGTTTCCTCGAAACGCGATGCCGTCCAGAATGCCTGAAGATGAACGGCGCAGCACAATTCGCCTCTCCAATTGAAGGTGTTCCTCAGCACACTATAAGTCGCCGAGTTGGCCGATCGATCGGCGCAGTGAATAGGATTTGCAGGCATATCGAGATGAGGATGCCCGCATTGAAGATGCCCAAAGTTCAGGAAGACCACGATCCACATCGACAGAAGTCTACGAACTCATCGTGGCAGCGGTGGTGGCTGATCCATTCGAGTACGCGAGAAATTCGAGAGACCCTATCTCTGAACATCAGTGTGGCTACAATCCGCCGACGCTTGCATGAAGCAGGACTGAGCGGATGCGTGGTCGCTCAGAAACCCTACTTTACTTAACAGATCAGCAGAAGCACGCTCGACTGGGCTTTGCGCGAGCCCATGAAGAATGGTCGGTAGTCGATTGGGGTGAGGTCATATCTATTGATGAGTCTACTGTAACCTCAAGATGTGTCAACAGCGCCGGGTATGGCCCCCGTGCAACTGCCGGTAAGATTTAAGCACATTCTCTTAATGATATCACGCTTTGCAATTGCCAGTGCTGTATTTTGTACGTGGGTGAATACTTTCATTTCATTTTATTATATTAAAGGTCCCAAAAAAGAGGTTTTACATATGGGGCGGAAAGAATTAAAAGCACAAATTCACAACAGCAAGAAAGTTTTTACATTTTTAGCGAAAAGACTTGGGCAAGTGATGATGGCAACGTTGTTTGAAGGCCGTTCCAGCCTGCGGCTGCACGAAGCAAGAAGGAATTCGAAAAAGTGACGGTGCGTGACCGAGGACAAAAACTTGTAGGTGATGGCTGGTGCGATGAGATATGCGTTCTGGGCGAAGTTTATAAGGTGGGATGTGCATAGGGCTGTGGGACAATTTGTGAAATAAAGACAGGCTGGCAAGGCGACGGCGGAGCGATAAGGGTGATAATCCGGATGCTGTTTTTCTGTGTGCAATGCTCGAGTGGGATTTTGGGAATTTGTTCCAGAGGCCTTTAACTTTGTCTGGACGCTAAGGATCACGTCTGCACGTCAGCAAAACGAGTTTTAGAAGGGCGCTTGCCCACATTTATAACGATCACGTTTTGTTTTTGTTTGCACGTTGGTATCATCCCGGGTACGTGCACAATGTGCTTAGCAGTGGTGTCACGGCTGTGAATGTTTGGGGAGCCGTCTGCAGAGATGGACTGGGCCCACTTGTGCAGCTTCGAGCGAAGATTAACGCGGCGTCCTACTGCAAATGTCCTTGAGAGCTACCTCGTCCCGTTCGCCCTGGACGGGCCCTTTAAAGATGGCTTTTACTGGCTTTAGCAGGACCACAGCCCCGTCCACAAAGCTAAAGTCGTCCAAGACTTTCTAGAAGAGTGAGGAGGTCGACAGCTGCAATGGATGCCAAAGGGCGCGGACTTCAACATTATATAAAATGTGTGGGGATTTCTGAAATCCAACTTGGCATACATGAACTTGGGTGCAACAAGCAAAGAACCATTGTGCCTAGCTGTTGCAGCTGAATGGGACCGCATTAAGCGATGCCGCGAGTTTGTACAATCTGTGTACGATTCTTTGCCCCGGCGCATGGAAGCAACCATTCGCGTTAACGGCAGTCTCACACGCTTTTGAACCGCGTTTGCTTTTGC
Source organism: Amblyomma americanum (assembly GCA_030143305.2). Taxonomy (NCBI): domain Eukaryota; kingdom Metazoa; phylum Arthropoda; class Arachnida; order Ixodida; family Ixodidae; genus Amblyomma; species Amblyomma americanum. The sequence continues at coordinate 22,398 of JARKHS020022622.1, forward strand.
ACCTTGTATTTTTTGTTCTTGTGGAACTAACTCGATGAAATTCTTCCTACTAAGAACAATAAGGATTCCCCTTGTTGCGATCGACGTGCTGATCGTGCATTACAACCTGGCCAATTCGAAATGCATGCACTTCGCGTGTTTTACTTCAACTGTTACACAGAGCACACAGACTAAACCAGCATCGTGTCCTTTTGATTATTTTGTGCGTATTCGTTCTTACATACGCGAGGGTATATGCGCAACTTACAATAAACAAACTGAAGGCAGCAAAAAACCGAGGGCTGATCTTTGCTGGTCCACATTTCTTGAGCGGACACTGGGGAAGCCACGATATACCATGTAAACCTAAGAACAAGAAGAAAAAAACGCCCCTCACGGCAAAAGCATAACTAAACAGTCGTGGCAGTGCTCGCTGCTGAGTAATCATACGGCGCAAATCTCTCTTCAAATACTTCGCAGGTAGGGCCAAAGAAATCCGTGGTGCCGTATTTGAAAAGCAACAAGCATCCGTTCGAGCTTCCAAAAGTGGTGGCCGTACGCTCCAGATAAGGGTCGGCTGATACCCAGGTGAAAATGTTTAACTGGGACCAGTTGAAAATCCAACTGGTTTTAAGTGGACCAGTTGAAAACCCAACTGGTTTCAGTTGGGCCAGTTACAATCCAAATGGTTCCAGTTAGAAGCCAGCTGGCTGACCAGTTGAAGTCAAGTGGTTCCCAGCTGGGAGCCAACTGGCCCAGTGGGAGCCAACTGGCCCAGCTGGGAGCCAACTGGCCCAGTTCTGAGCCAACTGGTTCCAGTTGGTTTGAACTGGAAGTGTCAAGTTTAATATCTTGAATTACTGAAACGTAGTTCTCGTTAAGGATGTATTTAGCATTGAGTCGGCATCAATCAAGAGCCATGTAGGAGGCTACACCTAATGAGAGGACCAGCCCCTAGGTGTGCATTCAGTTATCGGGTAGAAATCTTAAATCATAACCTATCTGTTATGATTTACTGTCATCAGTAAATTATACACTGATAGGATAGAAGACTGCCTTCCCCCCAAAACCAGAATAGGAAAAAATTCAGTAATTTCCAGTAGGGCACTAAAGCCATACAAATTTGTAGGATTTGACCGACCTTGCAATGAGGTCAAAATTGCACGCAGGCAGCCAGTGCACTGATCACAGGAGCAGGAGGGTATGATGCGAAGCTGGAAAAAAGTGAAAATAAACTACGTGCACCAGTGCTGAATCAAAAGTTTTAATATACAAAGGATTTCAGGTACAGGTTTTATAGGGTTTAGCATCCCAACACGACTCAGGCTGTGAGGGACGCCATAGTGAACGGCTCCGGATAATTTCGACAACCTGGGGTTCTTTAACGTGCACCGACATTGCACAATACACCGGTCTCTAGCATTTCGCCTCCATCGAAATGCGACCACTGCACCTGGGGCCGTGTGCTGTGTGATGCCAGTGCACGTTAAAGAACCCCAGGTGGTCGAAATTATCCGCAGCCCTCCACTACAGCCGCCTTTATAGCCCGAATCGCTTTGGGACGTTAAACTCCAAAAAATCAAACAAACATTTCAGAAAGTGAAGCAGGCACAGCATCAATAAATCATAGGAAAAAAATGCATAAAACAGCAGGCGGCAGGTACCTTAAGATGAATTATGGTTTGTTCAATTATGACCAAGTCAACATTGTGGAAATCAACACAGAAACATGAAAGCCATGAACACAGAACTAATTTTCACATTTTTCAGTACCATTAACAAGAAACAAAAAGGACCAAATGTGGAAGCCAACGCACCTAGCCCATTACTTATGGGCACTATTGCTCATATAGGATGCTAGCAAAAATAGATTAAGATTTATTAGAATTATTTACCTAATGTAAACCGAACACAGAAAACCCACGCAATCAGATTCCCCCTTATAAGTTACACAAAGCTGTTGACTGCCCTTTATGTGATGATACTTTAATGCCAACAATAACTCTGAAAGCAACTCAAGATCTGAAACGATTCACAAGATTACAAAAAAAAATTGCCATGACACTGTACCCACAAGCATGGCGCTGCACTTGCATCGATTTCAATGACTTTCAGTGAGCACCACCTCTCAACCTTTGTAATGTGAGTAGTGCCAAATGAAGTAGTTGCTACACAATTTCTGAAAACTGTGAAGGCTTTTTCTGTGCCACTGCAACCAAAGGACACAATGTTTTGAATTTTCCCACATACATTGTTTGGCAGTCTTACTGCTGTGCAGTCAGTTTTTTCTGGCCTGCTGTACTGCTCGCTGTGGAATATGTGGCCAGAGATGAGTACTCTGTCGTACTCCACAACAGGGCCATTGATCTTATCAGGAACCTGTTTCTCAATCAGTGTAGGGAGAGGGCCTTCTACCAATCTTGGCTTCCCAAGAAGGGCTACAGGTTCCTCCTTAGGCATGCCACATTTGAGGAAGGTCTGAACATGCGAGCTTGCAACTGCCTTGCAAGCATTCAGTGTGTGTGCCATCATCACCCGTGTCATAATCTGATGAGGCACACCCTTTGCTGACGTAATAAGGCCCTTCAACCTGCCCATGCTTGCCTCAAAGCAGAAACAAGAATGTGCCCACAGTGGCCCCTGTTGCACAACACTTTTTGGGATGTGGAGGAGTTGGTGAACATTTGACGTCATGTCTTTCTCAGCATAGAGAACCTGCATGCCAACAACAAACTGCACTAGGCAGTCAGTGCTCGTGGCAATGTCACTGCTTGATACACGGTCTAGAATTAGTAGAAAGGTACCCTTCACTAAAAGACTGAAGTGGGTGAGGTAGCGCTCTTGCAATATGCCATCTAGGCATACAAGACTGAGATACAGGAGCCACTGCTGCCATTCGACCGCTTTCCAATATTTTCTCAGCTGCACTGATCGTGGCAGACGTGGAATGCAGTGTGGCGGCTTGATGCGACACAACCGCTCATCAATCTCTTGCAGGAGTTGTGGCGATCCAATGTAGTATGGTGCACCAACACTGGAAAGCCACAACTCCATAACCTGGCGTGTCACACCAAGCAGCACACAATGCATGTAATCGGGGCTGAAGCTCCACACAATGTCGAATGCTGGCAAATTAATTAGTGGAGATGGTCCCTTCACACCACGCTTATGTATACCACTGTCATGCGCTTTCTTCATGTCACTCATGACAGAGTCCTTGGTTCTGTCGGGAAAGGCAGTGGCATTGGTAGGGTACTTGACTGTCCCTGTTGAGTAAATTTTAATGCAAATATAAGTATAAGGCAAATATAAGTAAAGCACATGCATCTATCAGCAGGGCAAAGGCCTCTCCCCTGTCTCTACAATTAGCCCTGTCCTTTGCCAGCTGCATCCACCCTTTGCCTGCAAACTTCTTAATCTCATCCACCCACCTAAGTTTCTGCCACCCCCTGCTACGCTTACTATCTCTTGGAATCCACTCCGTTACCCTTAAGGACCAGCGGTTATTTTGCCTTCGCATTACATGCCCTGCCCAAGCCCATTTCTTCCTGTTGATTTCGACTAGGATGTCATTTACCCGTGTTTGTTCCCTCAACCACTCTGCCTGCTTCCGGTCTCTTAACGTTACACCTATCATTTTTCTTTCCATGGCTCGCTGCGTTGTCCAACTCTTTTCGTTAACCTCCACACAGCTCTTATCTGTGTTATGCAAATCAGCATATTAGCAAAGTAAAACAGCTGCAAATCTTTTTCAATTTGTTACTCTATTTATTGCTGGAGAACTTACTGAATTCAGTGATAGTAAGTTTGGCCCAAGTAAGTGTAAACAAAAATTGAAATGCATCACATGCACAGCACAACATGCTGTTGTGATGTGGCCTACAAAAAGAGAATGCCCAAGCCAGAAGTAATGAAATATTATGGGCGCCAGAGTTCACAAAGGCAAAGTGGATAATGGGAGGTGACGACAAGCTGTCTGAGAGCTGAAGGATGTGCAGCACTCAGCCTGTTACTACACGAGAGATCCTGCTGGATTGTACGCTGTGTTCTTACCTTCAATGAATTTTTCTGGGTGCAAGCACCAGCCGCACCCAAAGTAGCCATTATATTGCACCATATTTTGCATGAGTGCACGAGCCGGTGCATCAGCAAAACAGTTAAGACAGTACACCTGCAAGATGAATCAAGCAAACCACATTTGTAGTTTGCAATGAACAATGATCCAGTTCTTCAATATTCAATGTGCAATGCTGTTTCTGTGCTTGATATAGAAAGCTGTCATTCTTATGCAATTTTCTCAGATATTAATAACAAATAAAAGGCATTGGACAAATATTATGCATGGTGGTGTACTTCAATAGTAAATCAACGAAGAATAAATGTGCATTCTGCTTCAAATATTTTATCTCCAATTAGCAAAAACAAAGGCTTTCAAAAAAGAAATAAAGCATATAAAGAATTTGAAGGTAATGCTGAAATTTCCTTTCTTGAAGATTAGTTGTAAAACAGGTTGGCTGGCTGCCCTAGCGTCTAACTACTGAAACAAAATATACCGAGTGAACAATATTACCTTTGAGTAGAAAGTCTTGCCATCAACGGTCCATTTCACCCCAGTGTCGCCAAGCACCCTCATCTGCTTTGTAAAGGACATAAGCATGAGAGTCATATCAGGATGGGACTGGCCATACCAAAGCATGGAGATTGTTAGACTTCTGCACCGCAGACTTGGGGGCCGCTCGTTAATTGCCATCTGCACAGGCCAAATTGAATACTTTGAGGAGTTAAACAGTGGACATCCATTGGAATCCCAATTACCATGCTAAAACCCGCAGCGCTTGTCACAGTTTATCAGGCAGCCAGTTTGTTAACAGTACTTTTCGACTAGGTTGGTAACTTCAGTAACGCTGTCCTTGTGTGAGCAAAAATGGTAATATCATCTGCGTAGGCGAGGACGTTCATATGGGATGATTACAGTTGAAAGCCGGAAATAAGATTACTGTTAAACATGGCCAAGCAGAGTGGCTCTATGTAAGTCGCGAGCAGTATGGGCGAAAGAGGGGGTCCCTGCCTCACTGAAGAATGGACTTCCAGTCGGTCTGTCAACTCGCTATTTACAATTAGTCGTGTGCTGTTGTTTGCATAGGCCATTCTCATGTCTTCCGCTACAACGCACCCCACGTTCAAATAATCAAGAATGCAAAAAAGGACGTCATGTGAAACACGATCGAAGGCCTTCGCAGGGTCTAGCTGAATCATTGCAATGCGCTCCCCAAGGGCGGTCACAACATTCCAGTATGCTACGTGCAACGTGTATATTCGTCGCGATACTGCGTCCTTTGATGCCACAGGCCTGGTGTGGTCCAACCAATATTTTTATTACGCCCTGTAATCTCTTTGCTAAAATTTTCATATATATCTTGTAATCTACGTTGGTGAGGCTTATCGGCCGATAAGAGACCATCAACAAGCGCTTCTCCTGATCATGTTTTGGGTATCAGGACAATGTGTGGAGTATTAAAAGAGAGTTGAACTTTTTTCCGCTCGTACGCCTCCACGAGCACATTTAGCAGAAAGGAAGTTATTACGCATTTGAATTCTTTGTAGAAATCGACGCATAATCCATCTGGGCCAGGTGCTTTTCCACTCTGCAATTCATCTATTCCGGATTCAATTTCTCCGACACTAATGGGCATCTCAAGGCGCACCTTCACCTCATCCTCGAGTCTTGGCAATAGGGGCAAAAAAAGAACCAGAAATCCTTCATCCATCTCACGATTAGGACCGAGAAGGCCGTTGAAGTGGTCCATTATAACCTTCAGAATAACTTTCGTATCGCTAGAAACATCAGCCCCGTGCCTTATCTGCGTGATTTCTTTCTGGCGAATGTAACGTTATTTGACGGACAATGCTCATTTAGTCGGCGTTTAATCGGTCCGCAATTTCTCGGACCGAGAGTGAATGACGGCTCCTTTGTATCTGTCTCTGTCTATTTGTTCAAGCTGGCTATTTACTTCCCTCAACTCTTTCAAGAAATGGCCGGGCTCACAACTTTCCATGCAGGTCAGGAATTTTAACTCCTCATTAAATCCAGTTTCATTTTCCTTCTCTTTATGCCTGTTAAGACATCTCTTTTCTATTGCTTTACGTTACACCCATTCCTTGAAATCTTCCCACTGAACAGCCAAGCTGTCAGGCTGTGTCTCTAGCAGTCTGCGCAGTTCGTTTGTAGTTTCATTTATGAAATCTTCGTCTTCCAACAACTGAGCATTAAATATTTCCACAAGTTCCAGTTAAAGGACGTATGTTTTTTTTTCGGCGCCAAAGGTTGAGATTAGGAGGCCGTGGTCACTGAATGCAAAGGGTTGAACTTCATAGTTCGTGCAGAGATGTACGAGTTCCGTAGATACATACAGCCTATACAACCTAGCATGGCTGTCACGCTGGAAGTGTGTATATTGAGGGCTATTACCGTAAGTAAACATTTCACCCATGTCGTCAAAACAATGATCGCGTACAATACTGTTCAATAATTGAGCACTTTTTTCGCGCACCGGCAAGCGCTTCATACGGTTCGCCGCTACACAAACACAGTTAAAATCACCCAACACCAACAGGGTTCTGTCACAAACAAAATAATATTCAACACGATTGAAGAACTCTTGGCGTTCGAATTCTACGTTTGGTGCATACACGCAGATAACTCGCCAACACAGATTAGAAAAATTTAAATCAACGACAAGAAGGCTTTTCGTGCGAGCAAGGCAGCAATGTGGGCTAGTTGGTTGTACATTTGGTGTGAATAACGCTCTACACACTAATAAAACGACAGCTGGAACGAGGGACAAAGGACAAGAAGACGTCCACTGGTACAAGCGAGAACAGACTACAATAATGCCTAGATTGTTGCGCATAAAAATAGCGTACCCGCCCGAGGTGCCAACAGAATGACAAACACAAACACTGAATACTGGACTAAAGTGGGATACCATACGATCAGTAGCTTCCTCACTTTCTATTTTCGTCTCCTGGACAGCCACTATGTCAAGCACGATGTCAGCAAGTAGACGATTCAGCTGACATTGGCGCCTCCTTGCACAAAGGCCTCTGACGTTCAAAGTAGCTACGCGCAGAGCTGTATCTAGTTTCATCGCCATGCACTTGGAATGAAAGGTCTTTGGCATACAGTGCCCACTCTACAAAATCGTGAAACATTCTTTAACTCAGTGTGCAGTGTACATAGCCGCTGATCCAGGAATCCGAGTTTTGGGGTCAGGAAACCACACGGATGTCCCTCGCCAGCCTTTCCGGTCCAAGGCACACTGTCTGCTGTGTAATTCCCAAGACAACAAAGGAAAAAAGAAAACACGAAACCACATTGGGCAGATACGGAGGCGGTTTCCCCGTCTGTCGGGATTCGGCAGAGAAGTTCGGCCGGGGCTTCAGCGTCGCGCGTCGAGTCCACGCGGTTTAGGCGGCGGCTCATCCCCACCCACACGATGAGGCTGCGGCTTCTCGCCATCGCTCTCCTCATGGGAGCGTTTCCCAGCTGATAGACCAGCAGCTTCCTGGCTGACGTCCATGGCATCGGTGTGGTTGGCCTCCACACTCTCCGCAGATTCGACCGCGGCTTTCGTCGCGCTTTCCGCCTTGCCATCACTTTCTTGCTGAGGTTCAAGACCCGCATCTTCACTAGGCTTGACAGCACTGGTCGTCGTCGCACTCTTTTTCGATAGAGGCGTCAGCGAAGGTGCCTTTGAGCCAAAACTTGGCCAGTTGCCCTGGCTGCCTCCTCTGCATCCGCCTCGTTCATCAGCAACTCAGATGAGTCTTCACAGTTCCCGGGGCCAGCAATGCTCGCGCAAGTACGGGCACACTAGCCGTCTTCATAGCAGAACCGTCGGCAGGCACCGCACCGAGGGACCCGACACTCTTTGCGGATATGGCATGTACCTCGACAGCGGAGGCACAACGGATGCCTGCCCGGTACGACAACCAGCGCTAATTCTCCTCTGACGTTGAGCAGATGCGGCATGTCGTCAAGCTTCACGCCAGCTTTCAACTTCAGTGGGATGAGTCTGTTGGTTGAGCCCTTCTCCAACACGACGTGTACTCGCCAGCGCTCACGGGACACTTCAGAGACTTTTCCGTACGGCGCAAAGGCCGCACGCACGACCTCGTCAGGCACGTTGTAAAGCAGGCAATGCAGCTTCATACGCACGTCTTGGTTTCCAGGGTCAATCACCAGGCAGCGCCGTTCTTTCACACACACGCCGTTCACCGATGCCGGCAATCTTCTTCACTGTTTCGGGTTCCTTGAATGTGACGGCCCAGACACGGGTCATGCGATACGCCCCCCGGGCGACAACGTCCGGGAGCAACGAATGCTGAGCTAACACGTCCCGGAAATCTTCCACGCGATAACGCCGGGCCGTGATATCAGCATGCAAAAAAACTGTATTCAAAACTTAACGCTCTGTAGGCAGCCCTGGTAAAACATCCTGATACGTACATACTTTCTTGTTCAGAAGACCTGTTTCCGCGGCCAGACGTGGCCGCTGTAGCCGCTACAACAGAGCCCGTCATCGCACGTCCGTCACGCTCGGTGACCGGAAGTCGAATCCTCAACTACTGAGCCACCGCGCCGGGTGTTTTCTGTTAGGCATGCAGATGCAGGGTGTCCAGGCTAACTTCAGCCAAGGGTTAAAGAATAAGATAATTGAGGTAGGCGAGGGAAACCACTTACATACAGCTACCAGCCGGCTTGCCCATCTAGGCAATTTTTGTATTGTTATTAATTATATACCAATTGGGATAATTTTTCTAAATGCGTAAATATTGACCTTAGACGGCAAATGTGAACAGCAAAGTTGGAGGGCAACTTCAGGAACCACGATTCTATTTATTTGTGATAAAGAAAGCCTTACGTGTATCTTTTTTTTTCCGAGCTCCAATGAAAGCCCGCGAAATACAAAAAAGATCACGTTACGAGCGCATACGCGTGCCACGATTGTGCTGCTCTCAACCCTGGCTTGAGTGAACGAAATCAGCTGCTGGCAAGGCGCGAAGACCCCATTGCAGACGCTTGCAGACTGGCTCGCGCGGGCCTCGCAACCACCGTCGACACTGCAAGCGTGACGGTGCAACCACCGTAGACATATCAGCCTGCCGGAGCAATGGGGTCTTCGCGCCTTGCCAGCAGCTGATTTCGTTCACTCAAGCCAGGATTGAGAGCAGCACAATCGTGGCACGCGAATGCGCTCGTAACGTGATCTTTTTTTGTATTTCGCGGGCTTTCATTGGAATTCGGGGAAAAAAAAAGATACACGTAAGGCTTTATTTATCACAAATAAATCGAATGGTGGTTCCTGAAGGTGCTCTCCATCTTTGCTGTTGACATATGCTGTCTAAAGTTATTATTTACGCATTAAAAAAATATCTTAATTCCTGATTAATTATCTGCAAAACGAAAAATTCTCTATGATGCGCAAGCCGGTCGGTAGGTGTATGTAAGTTGTTTCCCTGGCCTACCTCAAATGACTTCTTTTATAACCCGTGTCTAAAGTTAGCTTTACGGCCTGCATATTGAATAGATTTATATTAAACTACAAAAGCAGCTTGAAAATTTTCTTACTTCAGGAAACTGGCAATTAAGGCTGCGGTGAGGCGAGTTGATAAGGATTCATTGTGAAAAATGGGCGGGAAGGCGGGACACACGTAAACAAAGACTCAACAAAAACGCTGTGTAGCGACTGTTTTCGAGTGTGCCTACTTCCCGCACTTTTTTTCACAAAGAAATTGGCGATTTCAGGCTGGTGTACGTAAGAAAGGTTTTCCTCCGTTTACTTCAGGTCTTCTTTAAGGCAGCACAATTTAGTCTGGCGGCTCTAATTATGGTTTCAAAAATGCTAAGAAAAAAACGGATTGTACGTTGCTTACGAGGGAGAAAAATACTTTATTGTCAATTTTATTAGACACTTCCGCAAAATGTTCCACAACTATTAAACACATGCGATCGAAAAATAGAAGAAAAAAATCTTTCATATAAGTTTTTTAGCCACGGCGCCGCTCTGCCCCACCTCCTCCGCACCACGTGACCAACCACGTGACAGCGTATACAACGCCGCAAGTCACGCCGCCCGGCGCCGCCACGCTGACGGCTCAAAATGCTACCGTAATGTAGCTATTGCTACAAAAAAAAATCAGTCACTCGAGCGCAGCGTTTGAGGCTAGACCACAGTTCCGATTCAAGATGGAATCCTGGCTGTCTTGCAGACGACTGTGTCCAATACACTGCAGTCATATCCCCAGTACATTCAGAGGCACCGTGAAATCAGTGAAGCGTTTCGGCAATGGAGGAAACGAAAGTTACGGGCGGGCAAAATCTCGATAGTTCGAGCTTCCAGAAGCAATCATTTCACTCCCAAAAAGAATAAGGCGAATAGGCATCATCTTTTCGCACAAAGCTGTTGCTTGCAACAACTACAGTGTCGATGCTGTGAAATCACGAGAACATTGTTACTGTTGAGCAGAGTCAGTGCAAGAAGAGCAGCTAATTTGAGTGCCATGCTTGCGCGATCACTCCATGTTGGCGGGTTTCGACCTAAATTTCAAAACCTTTCTCATGTATCTTACAGAAAAAAAAACTAACTGAAGTACAGCTTTTGCGACATACTGTACCGACTTACTTGTCTACAAGTGTCCCGAATTGCTCAGAATAGGACATTTGCATAATTGCTGAAACTGAACCATTTGAACAGGCGTGGTAAGGAAAGTGTGGATACAAAGTGAGCATTTGTAGGGACG
>JARKHS020022624.1:0-22250 GCA_030143305.2 Amblyomma americanum
TTTTTCTCACGGTTTCGATATTCCGGTTTGCCTTTGTTTGAATAGACGGCTAATCTTGTGTGCTTGAAACGTGGCATGGTTTCTAATAAACTGCAAAAGAAAGAATACCACAGTGCTACAGCATCTCCTTTTTCCCATGGGTTTGTAAACGGATTGATGTATAGGATGACATCCCCAATTCGATTAGCTTTATCTTCCTCTCTTCTTCTTTGCCTCTGATTTTTTGCGCGATCCCTTATGTAACGTTCGCTGAAGCTGAGCATGACTGCATATTTCCATACCAAAGGCATATTGTTCACGTTTGCCTATCTCGTGCAGATGTAAACTTTCTGTTTAGTTTTTCTCAGTTCTTATTGTTTCGCATACTTCAGAGTACCCTAAAACTGTCATCTCAAAAATTCCGGCTTCCCGTGGCGCGCTTTCGCAATGGTGTCTCATTACGGAAGCTTCCATCGTCGCTCTCCGCGCTTGCATTGAAGAAGAGAACAGAGCCTGTACTCCGAGCTTCGTGGTTTTCGGAACCGTCATTTTCAGCCGCACCCGATTGGTCGAAACGCCGGAAGCGGACGTCAGTTCAGCTGCGAATGCAAGCGGCGGCAGGATGTAACTGCGTTCCGTTTGTCGCAGCGAAACGCCCAGCAGCACTATTGCTATTCGCCATAAATACAACACGGCAAAAGAAAGATTCAGCCACATTAAATTTATGTGCGCATCAGATGCCACAATAAAGAGGCAAACAAAAGCTGCTTCATTCACCTAGCGAACTTCAGTAAATAAAAACAATATTTCAGGTACTGTTTTCGGCACCGTAAAGGTCGGAGGTGTACTTAGAAAAGAAAGTAACGCATGCCACAGCGCATGGCTTTGCTGCGACATATGGCGGCCTCTGCAGCCGCCGATCGCCGGTGGTAAATAACAGACAGCTAGCATTTTCGCACATTACGGCGTTTTACATTTAAATCGAGGAGAAAAAGGAGTGGAAAGGGTTTGTGGAGTGAACTGACTCGCTACACAATGCATGCACGCTTGCTGCCAAGCTGAACCAGCAAGTCTCCGTGACGAATTGCCTTCCGCAACATCGCTGAAGGTAAGTTGCTGCTGGGATCAAACCTACGCACAAAGTTAGTTAACATTTTTAATTACTTTTATACAGGCACTGAAAGAACCGCGAGAGGCCGCTGTTAAGCTTTTCTTTTTACTGCAGGAAATAATAAAAAGGGCTGCGGTAGAGTTCATCAGTCAAGAACCTCCACATGACTGGACGGTTTTCACCGACTCTAAAGCAGCCCTTCAAGCCCTGCAAGCTGCGCTACGCCGCGGGTCGCAGGGGCAACTTGTTGCTGAGATCCGTCTACTGTACCACGGCACCGTTTCCAAAGGTCCTGACATCATTTTTCAATAGCTGCCAGGACACTGTGGTATTAACGGTAATCACCAGGCCGATGCGGCTGCGCGTTCTGCTCACAACGACGGACTTCCAGTGAGGATCCCAATATCGAGACCTGACGCTGCGTGTGGGCTTCGCCCTTTGACGCTGGAGCTCACACTTTCAGCGTGGAACAAAGGAGAGTTTTGCAACCTCCGCCTCAAGGCACTGGACCCTGAACTGCGCCTTCGTCTTCCACGTAACTTAGAACGTCGCGACGCAACACTGTTATGCCGTTTATGGATCGGTGTTGCATTTACCAATTACTATGCTTTCCGGATGGGGATGGCCGACAGCCCTGCCTGTGAGTGCTGTGGTTGAGAGGAGACCATCGATCATCTTCTCTGTGAGTGCCCTGCATTTGCGAGTGCAAGACATACACTGTGTTGTGCCCTGGACCGCCTCGATCCTCGCCCATTAACAGAGCAAAAGATCCTCGGTCCGTGGCCACAGCAGTCGAATGCCCTCAAGGCATACAAGGCACTCTTTGCCTACTTGAGAGCGACTGGATTGAGTGACAAATTGTGGCAGCGTTGTGCGTGTGTGTGTTATGCCTTTTTCCCTTCTCTCTTCCTCCTTTTAGTCCCCTAATCCCTCTTCCCCAGTGCAGGGTAGCCAACCGGAACCCCTTTCTGGTTAACATCCCAGCCTTTCCCTCCTCCTCTTTATCTATCTACCAGCCTATCACCAGACACGTAGGTGCTTTTTTTTTTTCATTTCATCGATCGAGCTATATTTTTTGAAGCCAAGGTACCTGTAAGTACCAGTTAGCACGCGAAAAGGCAGTCAGCTGCGCGATCGCGACATAATCATCAACACCACTACCACCATCATAATCATCATAATCAGCAAGACTACGCCCCCTGCAGGACAAAGGCCTCTCTAGTTTCTCTCCAATTAACCCTGTCTTGTTCCAGTCTCGGCCACCTTATCCCCCCATAGCGACATAGCATAACGCTAGTTCAACCGTAAACAAAATTGGCTTCATAATAGCAAAAAAAAAATGTTAACCATGACATTACGGGAACAGCAATTTCTAAAACAAAAATTGTGTATAGTGCTCACCGCATATAGTCTGTAAAGAACAAAACTGTAACACTTAAACATGTATAATCTGCCGATTGTATACCGGAAAAGACAGTACTTAACCAGAGGCATGGTAGCAATTAATTAAACACAGCACATAACGCTTGTCTAGAACGTTCAAGCTGCGTGCGTCGGACTGTGCACGTGACATCTAGCGTTAACTCCTGCCGCTTGGTTCGATGCGGGCTGCAATGAACATGCGCGCACAAAATGACGAGTTTTCCTTGTCTTGTTTCGCCTTACTAATCGCCGATGGGCCGACTACTGATTTCGCCATCAGAAGCGCTATCTGCGGTGGCGCCCGCGCATAAGGCAGAGCGGATGAGCGCTAAAAACAAATAGCTGTCGTACTCTAAGACGTCGTCTATAATTATGAACCTGTGACTGCAGGAACTGCATGTGAATGTACTTCAGCTCTTGTATGCATCAAAGCAAATTTCAGCTCATAGAATGACACTACCTTCTGGGTAAAGCGCTGCACCCCCTTCGAAAGAGTTTTTCATGCGTAGTAATTCCGACTTCCCAGCTGCAGCTCGGCATGTCGGAGCCACGTCCCATTTCTGACAGTATTTTAGTGTCCCTCAAAGAGAGACGGTGCTAAGAAATGCTTCGAATGAGAAAGCTGGTGATGCTTCAGGCATGTTGTAATACCAAAAATAGTTGGAAAATATGAGCGTGTACATATATCGAACCTCCTATTTCACAAAAACAAACACGAATGGCTCGAAAACTCTAGGAATCCCCGTACGCCGCGCGCTTTCATGCTCACGGAATTTCAGCCCTATTGTTAAAAAAAATTAGGAGGACACTTAAGCTTCACCTTAAGAGTGGACACGATACCACCTTCTCCTCCTTTTTCTCTTTAATTTTTCTTTATCTTTCTTTTTTCTTACTCATGCACATATACGCCATTTGTTTTATTACAGTGAAGCACCATAACACCGCCTTTTCATTCCGCGAAATTTGTTACGCCTAATTAGCATATTACTATTTGTATTTTAAATACCTATACATCAGTATACATCCCAAACACACGTTACTGAGTCATACACACCACAACGCGTTCACTAGGTGCCCCTCTAACACGCTTCATACAACGACCCTTCGTGGTCTGTTCATATCACCTAGCCAGGCCCCGAAGGGTCGTTGAACGAAGCGGCTTTGAACCGGAGTGGCACCCTCTCTTGGTGAAGTGCTCAGCCTTATCTCCGGTCTAGCGCTCTGTTTTAATTGGTTTTTGGGGGAAAGGAAATGGCGCAGTATCTGTCTCATATATCGTTGGACACCTGAACCGCGCCGTAAGGGGAGGGATAAAGGAGGGAGTGAAAGAAGAAAGGAAGAAGAGGTGCCGTAGTGGAGGGCTCCGGAATAATTTCGACCACATGGGGATCTTTAACGTGCACTGACATCGCACAGCACACGGTCGCCTTAGCGTTTTTCCTCCATAAAAACGCAGCCGCCGCGGTCGGGTTCGAACCCGGGAACTCCGGATCAGTAGTCGAGCGCCCTAACCACTGAGCCACCGCGGCGGGGCCTAGCGCTCTGTTAATCTGCCTTTTTGGGATGTCTTTCGTGGCGTTTCCTAAAACCTTTGTAAATAGCTCGGTTAGGAAATTTTAGTGTAATAAATACCATGTTAAAACAGAAAAAGACCCTTCGTGACATAAGCGTTGCGTGTCCGCCTGGCACGTAGAGGACCTGGGTTCGAACCCCAACGCTGGTTGATTAATTATAATGAATTACTTCTTTTATACTCTGAAATACCCCTTTAGAGGATCCTCTCCGCTAATTTTGCCTTCATTTCACCCTCCCCTTATTCGTTAGCTTCATTTGAAACATCTGGGATATTTTCCGACTGACGACGACGTAGTGTTTGTTTTCTGCAGAACGAGCTCCTTATAGTTGTCGCGTGAAACACACAGTTGTAACAAATTAATTATTTTCTTATCATCCGAAGCTCGTTTCCAAAACGTAAAGCCAGTTACAGTGTCCTTTAGTAAAACATTCCACCGCGTGAGAGAAGAAAAGGTTACAGCACCAGGCAGCCCTTCTCAGGCTGATAGTAGAAATTCTCAGCGTCCATCTTTATTTCTTGTTTTTGACAAACGAACCGTCCTTCTTGGAACGAAATGACCGCACCATTGTGTCGAGCAGAGATTTCATGTGTGCCGGCATCGCTGACCCCGAGAAAACATCTCGAGGTGCTACAAAACAAAGTTTGCAAATCAAAGAAGCGTCCACATTCGTGCACGCCATGCCGCAGGAGGTTATGAAAGAGGCCTAGTATGTATATTTCAAAAAAAAAACTGTGATGATGTGATTTTTTTATGCGTCTAACACGAGCACTGTACCGTGACCCCAATTTTTTATTTTTCTCTTTAAATAATTTATTGACGCCGCTATTAATGGAGTAAATATGCACACAGTAAAGAACTGAACGGATAACAAAGTCTCGCAAGCCAGTATTGTTCATACAAAAAGCAAAAACCCAAACGCACCACGCAGAGCTTTATTTTTTTTGTGCTCCCCAATTCTTTCTTCTTATTTTTCTTCTTTCTCCTTCCCCTTTCTTTTTTTCTTTCCTGAGCGAGTGCAGTGCCGGTCTGAAAGCAGCGAAGTCACCTTCTCCGATAATTTCGTAGACGACACGCGTGCGCAAGTTCGTCGCAGTGAAGCGCATGATGCAGTCCTTGTGACCATCAGTTGCCTGTTTTTCTCTTATTTACTTATGTCCACTAGCCAAGCTGAACAGATGACAGGTACAGGGAGCAGCTTCAAATCTTCCACAGCAGTGTTTGGTTTCGAACTAGTTATCGCGGTATTAAAACTTTCTTCGCAGCCATTCTCACGCTGAATCACCCATCCTACATCTTATATCTGTGTTACGGACTGCCCATTTACACAGAATGTAACCTTTGACTAGTGTACTGATCAGATTTATCGATTTCTTTTATGCTTGAAGAAAATTAACTTTAGAGTTGTGTTAGCTTGGAGGCAGTATCAAGACACCTAACGGAAAGAAGGATCACCAGCACCTGCTGGTATGCAGGTGAGGTGACGTGGTAGAAAATAGCACCGCCGAGTGTCAACACTGAAGCAGTGCTACGACACAGACTGACAAAGCGCAACGGAACTTGGACGAGTAGAAGAAACACGAAACACAGGACAGGCGCTTCCTGTGTTTCGTGTTTCTTCTACTCGTCCTAGTTCCGTTGCGCTTTGTCAGTCTGTGTCGTAGCAGTATGAACCAACTAGCCCACACCAAGGTCCACTGGAATATAGTTATCTTTTTTTTGCGCCCAGCGATAACTGCACCGAATATTGCAGTGACAGTGTTACATGTGTGTGCGCGGGAAGGCATTTCCGTCACGCTCCCTCAGAGAACGAACATACTGCACGAGTGCGTGTTGTATCCCAACGCGGTTCAATGCGACGACTGCAGCTGCGCTGAAAATAAACGCAACAGGGGGTCAAATCGACTAAAGGTATGTTTGCCCGCAGTATTCCATATTTCCAGCTCTCGAGCTCTTTGAGACGTTCACGCAACCCTTTCTTTCTTTAGTAGTCAGGCTGCGTTCGTGAAATACCCCTTGTTTCCGCGGCCTGTGGTAGGAATGTTCGCGTTAAGCGCAACGACCGGCTAGCTTATTGCATTCGACAGGGGCGACCCCTAGTTCCTGCCTTTCTAGTAACCTTGATTCGGACTTTTCTACTGTTTCACCAGCCGCGAAGCTTCACTTTTCGGTGTTGTATGGGGCAGCTACAGTCCAGCAGCATTCAAGTACTGACCTGTGGTATTGCATTTCAGGCAGCTTCCAGGTAGCCCCGCAGCAGAAGCCCCATGGATTGGCAGCAGAGGCGAGAGCGCCGGGGCGTATTCTACTGGTTGCGCTTTGCTCTTCAGGTGGCCCAACAGTGGTTTGACCACGTGCTTTTTATTGCCGGGGTGCTGCTAACCAGCTTCGTCCCTTTGATACCTATCTTCGTCGTGTTCTACTTGGAGGACGTTGAAGACACGTCCATGTTCTACACCCGCTGGAGACCATGGTATGAACGTGACCTGCCGGGCGCCTTCCTGGACGATGAGGTAGACAACCCTCGTATTCTTCTGTGGTCCGTACCCACGCTTGACTGGGAAAAGGGCGAACCTCTGCCACTCCGCGGTGAGCGCGTACTACACTGCCCATCTTGGAATTACCACAGGACTTGTTTTGTCACCAGGGAGAGAGACAATCTGACACAGGCCGACGCTATCCTTTTCGATGTCGATAACCTGACCTACTACGATTACCCGGCACTTCGACACCGAGGGCAGGTCTGGGTTATCTGGACTCGAGGTGAGCCTCCGCGGAGCCCCTCGTATGGCCTGTTAACCATGAACGCGAAGTTCAACTGGACAATGTCTCACCGCGGCGACGCTGACGTGACTGTGCCGTACAGAATGTGGGCACCTCCGTCTATGGGGTTCTCCTATGAAGACCTCAACCAGACCATCAATAAAAAAAGCAGTGCTGCCGTGTGGTTGGTGAGCGAATGCGAGGCCAAACGGATCGTCGAGGCCAATGTCCCAAGAGTAGATGATATCAAGAACGACTTCGAATATGCGAGTTTTGTCGCGCGTCTCACGGACGCGAATATAATCAGTGGTTGTGGCGGAGTAGAGTGCAAAAACCGCCACGAGTGCTTGGAAAGATTCCAGAATGAGTACTTCTTCCTGTTGGTCGTCGAGAGCTCCCCATGCTTTGAACACCCGCATCAGATAATGTTCGACGCTCTCCAGTACTCCATCATACCCATCTACTTTGGAAGCTCAAGCCTCGGAAGCACGGTGCCACCGTTCTCTGTTTTTGACACCACCGCGGCTGCCTCAGTGCTAGATGTCGTGACTTCACTTCTTGCTATTTACAGAAGTAACGAGCTTTACCTCGATTACATGAAATGGAAAGCGAGGTACCGAATTGCCGCGCCCATAAATGACCTGTGCGCAGTGTGTGACGCCCTGTATGAAAAAAGGAACCTGACCGTAAACGACAACGTCGTGCAATGGTGGAGACGGGGTTCGGATTGCAAGGAACTGCCCACTGACAGGAAGTATCCCTTTACCGCTGGATACTAGTCGTGACACATTTGTACCGAAGGGATGACGGGAAGTGAGTGGAACTGTGCATTGAAAAATGCTACTTTTATTCTAGTCAACAGTGTAGCCGACATGAAAGGGCAATTGCACAGCTCATATCGGCGTTTCAAAGGCGTACCGTAATAGTAGGGAATGCCCTTGCGTATGCTGCTTTCTGCATGAGTTTACCAGTTTTTATGTGTACAACGCTTTTAGTTTTTATGCAACACTGTCTTATCCCAATCTCCATTTGTCAAGTGCTTCAGCATGTCCCAATAAAAGCCATTTCCTCCAAATTAAAAACATTATTATTTGCAATACAGCACTACGCGCACAGGCCACAAGTCCGCGAAAGGCACTGGGCCGCTATCACTGCAACTGCAACGTGCAAGTTCTGCTAGTTAACAGACGCTTGATGCGGGATGCGGTTGTCACTCTAATAGCACGCACCACGGAAAGGAACAGCTCGCTTTTCGTTTGCGGGAGCGTTAGTCGTTTGCGACTAGTATTCCGTTTGAAGCCATCACATCGGTGGGGGCGGCAGAATGTTGTCATTGAACCTTCTCTCCCCCAGGCTGCATTTGTTCCAAAACTTTCGGCACCGTCTTGTCATGGACAAGCTAACCCGAACTGACGAATCGATGTCAAAAACAAACTGATGACTCTGTGCTGCCTTGAGGATATCCACCAAAGAGAAACGGCGGCATAATACCGCCTGCATATCCTTTTGCCCAGAATACCTCTGCGATGGCAGTCCTTGCGAATGCACATCTTTGAAACCATGTTACAGAGGGAAAGCATTAAAAAAAATCCCCGGCTGTCGGTCGCTTCAGACGCACGTGACACATGTCACCGTGGCAGTCAACAAGACGCATCCTACCTCACTGTCACGCGTTCCGTTTTAATAGCACTGATGCAGCGCACATGTGCGCACAATCCCCCTAGAGCGTTTTCTTATGCGCTTACACCGTTCACTCAAAAAGAGCATGACTAGCTTGAGTCCCACTTTGGGATAAGTTTTTTCTGTCACTTTCAGGTAGAACGGGAGAAGCTTTCGGATCAGCTGGCCCTGGAGAGGCAGGCCGAAGACTTGCCTGGCATTTAATTTAAAGCCAAAAAATTTAGGGGGAAACTAAAGATTCGCCTTATGGGTATGATGCGACAGCGTTAATATGTCCCTTCAGCGCTTTCTCCACACACAGACACGGACACTGTACGAGGACGAGGTGCACGCATGGGTGGACAAGGCTGAACCTTTTAAATCGGGCGGTGGCTCAAGCCACCTAGCCATGACTTGTGAAATTTTTCTCTTGTCTGGATTTTAGCCACCAATCAGATAACGTTCGCCTGGTTACTTCTACCCTTACCAAGGTGATGGTTCGGGCTAGTGGGTATGCGTTATGATCCATAGCGCAGCAACAAAACAGGGGACGAACACAAGCGCTAAACTAGCAACGTAAGATGAAGAAAGACCGAAGGACAAGGGCCCGTTGAACTAGAAATATAACTTAACAAGGTGATGGTTCGGGCTAGTGGGTATGCGTTATGATCCATAGCGCAGCAACAAAACAGGGGACGAACACAAGCGCTAAACTAGCAACGTAGGATGAAGAAAGACCGAAGGACAAGGGCCCTTTGAACTAGAAATATAACTTAACAAGGTGATGGTTCGGGCTAGTGGGTATGCGTTATGATCCATAGCGCAGCAACAAAAAAGGAAAAAAAACACAAGCGCAAAACTAGCAACGTAGGATGAAGAAAGACCGAAGGACAAGGGCCTTAAGCTATATTATAAGTTATATAAGTTATATTAAGTTAAGTAATATTTCTAGTTCAACGGGCCCTTGTCCTTCGGTCTTTCTTCATCCTACGTTGCTAGTTTAGCGCTTGTGTTTGTCCCCTGTTTTGTTTCTGCGCTATGCATCATAACGCATACTTCTACCCGTTTCAAATCTATTTTTCTTTAATGTCCTTAAACCCCAATGCCTTGAATAAATCGGCCCCACTGCTTTCCGCTGTAGGGTGAAGCCCTTTACAGAAAAGTATCAAGTGTTCAGCCGTTTCCTCCTCTCCGCACGAAACGCACAACGTGTCTATCTCGTGATGCCCGACTCTATATGTCTTAGTCCGCAAAACTCCTGTCCTGACTTCAAACAACAAAGACCTTCCCCTACAATTATCATGGATATTTTCTTTGCTAATTTCCTGCTTAAAGATCCTGTATGTTCCCAGTGCCGATTTCGTCAGCATCCCTGTTTTCCAAAGAGCTCGCTCTGTTTCTTTAACCTTTTTCTTAACCTATAATTGCTGATTTGCCCCGTTTTCGGTCGGTTGTTGTTCACTGTTCTTTGTGTGCTGTGGACTTTGGAGGCAATACCTGGCGTTCAAACCTCAGCATCCGTGTAATTTTCCGATAACGCTGGCGACCATCACGGGTGGTGACGCAGCTGTTGCTGTCAGAAGTCACACACGTTTTCATTTTTAGAGTTCACGTTAGTACGTTTAAAACTACCTAAAAAAACTAAAATCCTACCATAATTTGTGCCACGATTACTCGACGACTGCGATCAAAGCCTTCAGCGGAACACAGTCGATGTTTAGTAAAACATATCCGTGCCACTGAAAAAGAGCCCAATAAAGGCACGAATAACGGGCAACGTAAGAGGAGGGTCGCGTGAGTATCCTGCCTGTTTGATGCACTCCGAAAGTCCTCCGCCCATCCTTTCCCCCCACCGTGGCCCGTCTTGCTCGCCTCCCGGGAGCTGAACCAGCAACGCGCCCTCGTCACCCCGGACCTCTAATACCCCTGTCACACGGGTCTTCTTCACGGCCTTTGCCGTAAAGTTGTCTTAATGTACTAAAGGAGGAAAACCGAAAAGGAACAGCGGCGCTGCTACACGGCAAATCCAAAGGAGCTACAACGCGGCCTCCGTGAATGCCAAAAGTCACCGCTCTGTGTGAAGCGGCGCTGGTAACATTATGAAATTAAAGCAGACTGTAGCACTTCAGCTAAGAGGATAAAAGTGCTTTCGTATATGTTTGAAAAAGTAGCTATCACGATAATAAACGAGCGCTCTGACGGTGAGAAACAGATAGTTTGAAACAAAAGTTTCTTCTTTTTTTTTCATCGTTCCCGGTCCGACCACGGTAGGCGCACTTTTCCGTTCGGCTCCTCGTTGTGTGTGAGAAGCGTGCTTTGTTGCTTATGTCCTTGTGCGTATTTCAAAGAAATTAGGTTGTGCCTGGTTAGCGTGCTGCAGTAATTATGTGCGACGAACCGCAAGACGTTAGAACGAATTGTTTAATTGCCATGAAGAGCAAACGAAGAAAAAACAGCAAAGCGAGAAGCGCTAGCACGTGTGTGTCGATGTGGCTGCTGAAATGCGTGCAAGTCCTTTCTTAGCAGTGTAGATGTCTTAAGTCATCCTCCTCTACGGTTAAGTGCACTGTAACGCAAAATTAACCACTAAATAAGATAAATTAGATATTTTTTTGTTACGTTTGCAAAACTAAATATTGCGTCAACTTTTTATTCTTTGAGCTCGCTAGCTGGCGCTGCCGTCTGGGTTGCTCCTTTAAGCAACTTTAAAGCCGCTGACGGCCGCCTTTGCGGCTGCGGACCTTTTTCGCAAAGGTCTCGACGCTTTGCCGCGTAGATGCGCGTCAGGCGCCTTTGGGGCAAAGGACCTTAAATCCTAAGGCCTTACACGTGCCCGTGTGACAGGGGTATTAAACGCTTAACATAAAGGCTATCTTATACACCGCCACCACCGAAAGCGCAGCCCTCGCAATGTTCACAGACGCAGCGGTGCCGCTTTGGCTTCTTAAGCGCTCCCTCTATCTGGTGTTTTTCGGTCATAATATAACGCTTCTTATGAAACCTACTGGACGTTTAGCTTCCTTCTGAAGCGCAGAAACATGTTTCTGGCCTAAGATGAGGGCGGCGTACGTGCGTTCAATAAAGAGGGAGAAATATTGCGCATTGCGCAAAGCGCTAACCAAATTCTCGCTGTTAACGACCCCTTGCGAATGAGTTCAGACGATAGGATCAGGTTATTAAAGGACAGCCTTGAGAAGAGCTGCCAGGAGTTTTCGATTTACATCAGGCATATGTACAGAGTGATCAAAATTAAGTTTATACATTCCTTAAAATCAAGCGCTGAGAGTTATGCGAAATACAGCTCTGCACGCAAGTTATGCGGCCACGGAGACCCCAAAGTGTGATTATAATTTCACCATCAGGCACCGCATTAACTAAAATATATTAACTTTTTATCCACTGCGGCTAGCGCAAATGTTTGTATTGGAAACATAGAGGCGGTCGCATTTCTAGACTACTTCAAATTGTTAAAACTTTTCTACGGCGCAAGTGTTCCGAGATATTCGCCACGAAAGTTTCCACTGATTTCGCGTAGTTACTCGTGCAAGGTGATGGCAGTGGACGCGAAACGCCTGCCTTTTGTGACACAGGTGTTGCCGAAAGTGAAAGGGAAACACTGGTCGCTGGGAAAAAGAAACACAGCTTCACTGGTCGCTCTACGCCGTTGGCAGACGAAACGCCGCGTCACGCCGGGACGAGTTTCGCGCCGATCGTCACAGCCTTGCACGTGCAATTAGACGGTTGGCCTGAAAAATTTTGAAGCGAATATCTCGGAACATACACGTGCCATGAGAATTCTGCAAAATGGATTGGTGCAGAAATACTGCTGTCTTTAATTTCCCTGTATAAACATGCCCGCATACTGCAGTCGCTAAACAGTTCGTTATTCGATTTTAATTCATCAGGTGCCTGACGGTGGCAATTATCATCTAACTTCCTGTCCCCTTGGCCGACTCACGCCGCCTTTTTCGCTAGCGACCTATTTCTGTTGCGCCAAAATGAATCAATCGTGCACATGATTCAAACCCTGTGGTCCAGGGTTGCCGTTTGTGGCTACCTTGCGCTTAATTGGCTATTTTACGACCCCGTCTGACGATGAAAATTTCAGGTAGGCTCCTTGGCGACTTTCTGGCAATTTTGAACTTCTGTTTTGGTGCATTTACTAGCCTTTTATTCTCTTGGCCGCCACGGTGACTCAGTGGTTATGGTGCTCAGCTGCTGGCCCGGAACAGGCGGGTTCGATCCCGGCCGCAGTGGTTGCATTTCGATGGAGGTGAAATTCTAGATGCCCGTGTACTGCACGATGTCAGTGTACGTTAAAGAACCCCAGGTGGTCGAAATTTCCGGAGCCGTCCACTACGGCGTCTCTCATAGCTCGAGTCACTTTGGACGTTAAACTCTGTAAAACCGAAATCAAACTAGCCAGTTATTTAATCGCATCATCCCCGCCTTGCGGGGATGGTGCGGATTGAGGCACCTCTCTGCGCGGCTAGGCTAGCTAGAGAGCCTACATGTTCCTGCATCCAACTGGAGTCAGAAATGTGGCAGCTGCAAACAATTAGCGTGCGCTTCATCAAACACCATGTTTGAGTTAATGGCACGCAGTGGGATCGTACAGACATCTTCTGCACGCCTGGCGCGAGGCACTTTGAAAATTTGCCAGTCCCAGTTTCTAACGGTGATGCGGAACGCATGTTCTCCTGTGTGAACTAAAAAAAAAAAGATGCGCAACAAAATGAAGGTAGACTACTTAATGGCGATGCCAGGAATCAAGCTCAGTCGACGTCTTCAAGGCAAAACAGGTTTGGTTTGGTTTGGTTAGGGGTTTTAACGTCCCAGAGCGACTCAGGCTATGAGAGACGCCGTAGTGAAGGGCTCCGGGAATTTCGACCACCTGGGGTTCTTTAACGTGCACTGACATCGCACGGTACACGGGCCTCTAGAATTTCGCCTCCATCGAAATTCGACGGCCGCGGCCGGGAATGAACCCGCGTCTTTCGGGCCAGCAGCCGAGCGCCATAACCACTGAGCCACCACGGCGGCTCAAGGCAAAACAGACTCAACGCCCTACTGGGTTGTTGCCTTGTTGGTTAGAATGTGACAAAATTACTCTCGCATGATCGCTATCTACGGGCACTGAGCATTTCAGAATTTATTTATTTATTTGCAACATACCTATGGTTTGAAGACCAAGCAAAACCGCCAAAATTTCGTTCTCTTTATTCTGTTTCTTGCGTTGACTCAAAATGTCATTATTTATTTTTCTTTAATAACAGTTATATTCCTAATATCGCTTCTATTCTATATGGCTAGAAATTTGGTGCTAATAAGATTAAATGGCATGGCTAATTTGGTTACTTTAAGCTCGAGTTCTAGCTCCTTTTAAAATGTGGCCAACGGCAACCCTGCTCTCACTGTGCATTACTCGCTCTCTCCCTACCGTCCACTTTCGACGGTAACCACCCTCTGAGTGGCTCCCGCGGCAACGGCACTCTGGTTGCGGCCGACGCGAAACCCAGGCTGCCTCATCAACACTTCCGATACACTTGGTCGCTCGTAGTTTCTTGCTCACAGCTATAAACCCATAGTTTGTGTGTGCATGTGCGCGTATGTGCGCGCGTGTGTGTGCGTGAGTGCGCAGTTGTGTGAATACAGAGCGTCTTCATTCTCAGAGTGGTGTTCGTCGCTGGTTTAGCTAATTTCTCAGCCAACAGAACCAGGCTTTGTGTTGCCCAACTGTGCGACAGCGCGCTTAAAATCGGTGTTTTGACGTCACACTTTTCGCATCGCGCTTGACAAAACGCTTTGTCTCCCTATCAGAAAATGTAAAAAAAAATCCACTGAGAAACACGCGAAGGGATCATTATATCTAAGTACAATCGCATTCAGAGAATTCGTTTTCAGCGTTTTCTTCGATTTTTAAAATTTTGCTTCAGTACTCCTTTAGTGTCTCGATGTGGTTGACGGTGCCGAGCCGCGCATTCTTGACCACGTTTCGGCAGCTGATTTTAAGCGACAGCGTAAGGAGCTCGTTCTGCTGAAAACCCGGCGTCGTCCGCCGTCGCCCTCTGTCAGTCGGAAAAAAAATCGCAGGAGTTGCAAATGAAGCTAACGAATTGGGGGAGGGTCCAAATGAAGCCAAAATTGGCGAAAAGGTTCTTCCAATGGAGTATTTCAGAATGTATGAGCGATTCATTGAAAAAAACTAGCCGCCATTGGGGGTCGTACCCAGGCCCTCTACGTGCCAGGCGGCCACGCAACGCATAGGCCACAAGGGTCTTTTTTTCCTTTATTCCATGGAAATAGTGCCGCAAAGAGAACGGTCTCTGGTTGAAGCTTGTTAGAGGGGCACCTATTGAACGCGGTGTTTGTGTGTATGACTCAGTAACGTGTGTTTGAGATGTGTATGTGAGATTGTGGTGGCGTAGTATGTCGTGAAGTGTAACCTAGATAGTGATCGCGTGTGAGTATCGCTAAGGGGCGCGCCGTTAGTGGGAGCAGGGCAATGCAAAATGCGTGGAAAGTTTCAATCGCAAAGGAATAAAAAGATAAAAATAAAGGAGGAGGAGGAGGAGGAGGAGGCATTGTCGCGTCTACTCTTAAGGCGAAGCTTAGGCATCCTCCTATTTTTTCTGGCCCCTACACCCACCTGCCACACCCACAATTCTTATATTTAGGATTTCACTGCATCTTCGTCATCAGGCGCCAAATTACTTCTCGCTGACTTCTTTTCAATACTGCTGCTGCAGCGGAACGCAGCGATTTAAACTTCCGTTGTTTTTTCTTACATTGCTCTCCGAGAACGGCGCATGCACGTGACTTTTTCTTTTGGATGATAAATAGACATCTTAGCTGCGATTAGCAATTTGTGATAAGCTTGCAGCCAATAGCGTGGCACATGAGGATACAAAAGCACCGAACGCAAGGCGTTGCAAGCTCAGACGTGCAGCCTCGCCGTCGGCTTCAGTCGCTCGAGGACCGCAGGTTCGTTTCATTCGCCAATTTAATAGTGCAATTATTCGTTCACCGCCCCCGCCCCCTTACGCACAGAATTAGGATGGCCATTGATCCCATTCGCGGCTCATAGTGTCACAATTTCTACGTCGTTTCGCCGGCAGCACTCTGCGCGTTTTCCTTCTGTTATCTGCTTTGAATTATTCCTACCCTGTGCTACGGCCTACAGCGCTCACTTCAATGACCCGGTCGTTTTTGCCGCCTGAATCTAATTGGCTCGAGGTCTGTTGCATGCCGAAACTGCCATTTACTGAGACGCACGTGTGGTTTCTTTCAGGTGTCTCGCAGCATGGACAACCTTGACGAGCGCTTGCGGGCCGTTCGAGACACTGCTGCAGACTCCTGTAACAGATTTTTGACACGTCATGATCGTTTGAGGCGATGCTGGGCTGGATCCTGCAGACTCGTTCTTTCTTACTGGCACATCTGGTTACTCCTGCTCGGATTCTGTGCTTTGACCTATATGCTGCGGTACTATCTCTCTCCTTACATGGCTGATCTTTTCGCACATTACAGGCTGCAGGAAGTGTTCATATGGTGGGTTCACACGTTGCACATGACCGCTGCGAAGCACCTGCGCAACGATCTACTGATGTCGACATGCCGCCCTTCCGAAAACAAGATCTGCTATGTTACAAAGCGCCGTGGTTCCATCAACGCAAGTGACGCTATCGTATTCGCAGCTCAGAACATCAGCTTGTCGAACCTTCCACCATACCGGAGCCGAAACCAGTCGTGGGTCTTCTTGGTGGAGGGTCCTCCCCAGTGGCCTCCTTCCCAAGACATCTTGGAGACTGCGCCTCTCGTCAACTGGACCATGGCTTTCAGGGAAGACGCCGACATCATACTCCCTTACAGAGCCTGGAGCCATGTAACAGACAGGCCACATCTATCTAGTCGGGCTGCGCCCCGCAAACCAAAAGTCAACAAAACGAAAAGAGCTGCCTGGATGATCAGTGAGTGCGAGCAGCAGCAACTGCAAAGCGCTAACACCTCTTCGCTAGCCTCCAGCCGCTGGAGAGGCACAGAACGCTTCATTACACAAGTAATGGAGGATATTGGTGTCGACCTCATTTCGGACTGCGGCCGTCGTTTATGCGCGCATAGAGGGAAATGCCTCAGCTTGCTGGAAGACGAGTACATTTTTGTCATTGTGATGGAATCGTCACCTTGCTTCGAGCATCCTGCCGAACTCATCTACGACTCGTTTACCTACGACCTTATACCCGTGTTTTTCGGCGTCGGAGTTTTCACGCATGCCTTGCCACCTCATAGTTTCATTGACACCTCGAAGCTTAGGCGTGCTGCAGATGCCGTCAACGTACTCGACAGGATTATCACTCATCCACGGGCGCACACTACTTTCATGGCGGACAGAAAAGCCTACAACATCAGTCCAGCAGCGAACATGTGCACCTTGTGCGAAGCCCTGCACGCGCCGCCGATGAAGACCTTGCACGACGATTTTCTGCTTTGGTGGCGAAGCCGCTCGGTCTGCTCCCAGTACGCAGCGACGCAGCTGCCTGACGCGGGCACCACTCAATCCCCTGGGGCGAATAGCAGCGCACATTCGTGATTAGTTTGCACCAAGCTTCGAGGTCGTACGCAAGAAAATGCTTCTGGTGCTAGCAATGACATTCGCGTACCAGCGTTCGCTGCCACGGGGAGCTCGTAGCACTAGACATGCTTTTTTTTTTTGTCTAACGCTTGTGGAGCTCCTGTGATTTGCCTAGCTTGCTAATTCCGGGTGCCCTTTTATGCTGGAAACGTACAGCTTCCAATAAACATGCAACAGAATGCTGTTGTGCAAATGAATATTTTATTCCCGTGTCTAATTCTTCTTCCTATCATTACGTTTGGATAAGAGTCATATGAGATTGCCATCCAGATTAAGGTTTTCACCCACTGCTTGCTTATTAGAGGCTTATTCAGTGTGGCCAACGCAAAATGAGGGCATAATTCGAACGCTGCTGCCCGCTTCGTTGCCTGTCACTGGCTCAGCCGCCAGAGGTCCCCGAACGTTTCGTTTCGAATATTTCGGCGCCTGCCAGTAGCGCGATTTCAAAGTGGTGGCTCATTGTTGAAGCTTTTCCTTCCATTTGACCGCTTGTAGCCAACGACCTGGGCATAGTTGCGCTATGACGCGATCAAGCTGGCGCAACTGCAGTCGCTATCGGCGCTATATGATGCACCTGCGCGGTGCAGCGAGCTACGTTCACAACGTGGGGAGTAATGTGGTTAGAATAATGTTGCCTGCTTTGAATCGGTGCCATTAATTATTTTAATTATTTGAGTCGTTACCAGACAAGATAAATTGCCTTTCTTTACGGTAGTATACCGCGATTCGCTTTCATATTGCCTGAACATTTGCCATGGTTTCACCTGATGAGGCGGCAACTCGAACGTACTCGGACGAAGACAACAGGATTAACGTACAGCAATGAGCACACAGTGAGCCTGGAGACTAGAAATGGCAAAAATAAAGACAGGGCAAGATATGTAGAGCACGCACACGTGGCCACAGTGTACGCGACACCATTGTTATGCGGGAATTATTACGTTGGACAAACGGGACAGTTCCTTGGTTATTTGGAGGTCGTGCGGCCGGGAGCAACCGCCTCTTAATATGGAACTGAGCATACTTCGCAGTGGCGCGCACGCTACAGGTAACGTTGCATTTAAATGGACGGACGAAGCCAGACGACCCAGACAGTGCTCAGCAAACAGAGTATCGAAAATAAAAGAGGTGACTGTTAAGCTGGGGAAGGGAAGGGATTTACCTTCTCCGTTTCCCTTCACAGACGCGAATCAGTGCTTGCTTGAGCACTGTGAAGTTAGCGGATCTCCGGGCTTTAGCCCTTGCGGAACGATGCAACCGACACATTTCCTCGCACTTTTTTTTTCATCGTTCTAATCTCTAGCCTCGTTTTTCGCCATCGTTCACGATCGCATGGGGGGGATAGAGGGTGTGGGCAGAGCACTTCTCTTGAACTGAGATAACTATATCGATTTGCCTTCTCATATAAGATACACAGCACACACCGCGAGGGCGCTTCCGTGGGTCCCGCAGACATGGTAGCGTAGATGACTGAGGCTGGGCCGCCACCATCGACTTCTGAATCGCGGTGCTGTGGCCGGAGTCTTGCCGGAGTTCTTTTGCCCTTAGCCTGCCGCCTGTGTATTTTTTGTTTCACGGTGAGTAGTCAGTATGATCCATTGGGTGGATGGTCGCTGCCCCACGAGCCAGCGTCGAAACGCCATTCCTTGGCAAAGTCGAGAGTTTCACGGAGACCCGTCTGGTTTCTTGTTCAAAAGAAAAGATATTTCAGCATCCAGAAAGCCTCCTCGCACAGCAACCAACGCCTGTTTCGCGTAGAAAGTGACCAATGACGCACGCAAAAGAATTCGCAGAAAGCTAGCAGGAATAACTGCGATCAAGGCAAGCGCTGCAGATAGAGCAGCGATATGATATCAATTTTTCGCTCCGTTTAGTGGATTGGGTCTTACGCCAAAGCCTCGCAGCTACAAACCAGCAGTGTGCCGCGGTAACGTACATCGAGACATTAAAATAAACCAACTCGAATGTAGCTCATATATTAGGCATTCTCCCGAGGCGATGGCAAAATGCATTGGCTGTTTCAGTGATGCGAGTCCCAGTTTGGAAGCTTAAATAGTTCGTGAGTCACCCTGGGCAAAGCTCGCCCTAACGTTCTTGTGTAATCGAGTCTGAACAAAGTTCGTGTTATATGTAAAGAACAAAGTAAAGGGCATGCGCTTTAGTCGTATGCGCAGAATTAGCCTCTCGTATACCTCCACCTCTGACCACTGGCCTGAAATATTCGGGCGAACAGTGGCTGCAGTTCCTGTCGGTGTTTTTGGTGTCGCTGGTAAATGAAAATTTTGGCGCCGGATTCGGGTACACGACACACAGGGGCCCCGAGGCGCGCGGGCGTTACGCCCGCCGCCGCTTCGCGCTCTTGCGAGGAACCGAGGCGCGCTGATAACCGCATAACGAGGCTGGCTGGGCGAGCTTTCCGGCGCGCAACCATCGCGGAGCCGCAGTAGCAGCGGCGCCTTTTACAAACTGCAGCCGCCGCACACCGCCAGAGATTTCTGCTTTTCACTCTGCACACGGACCGAAATTATGCCCTTCAGACAGATAGTGGCCAGGCGCAATCAGCAGCCTATTCGGGAGCCCCATTAAAACTCGTTCCGGAGCTTCGCTACCGATCCGTATTTTCGCACGGCTACTTTTATAGGAGCGTCTATAAGCGTCGGTGCACGGCGTCGCGGGACGGGCGCCGCTGCGGGCTTTTCCGATCGGCGAGAGTGCGCGCGGCACGGCCCAAACTGTCGCTGCGTCAAGAGGCACAAACACACGGTGGAAAGCAAAATGGGTGCAAGAGGAAGGCCGCCCGTACGCACAGTCGAGATAATCTGCGCGCCGCCATCCAGGAGCTGCGCGAGTTTCCAAAACGAGACGCCCAGTCGCCGCCGGAATGGAGGGAAAAAACAAAATCGCCAACAGGAGGCGCGGCTCTCGGGTGACGCGTGTGGGCGCATACTAGGGTTCGCGCGCGAAAACAAAAAGAAATGAAAAGTGCGCTGCAGGGCGAGATGACTAACGGGCAGCCTCTCGGTCTGTTCCGGACACCCTGCTGGCGACGAGTGCGTGGATAGTTAGCTTGCGAGGAGGGGGTTGCTAAGTGACAGGCGCGTAGCGAAGACGACGTGCTAACTCTCACGGTGGCCCACAGGAGGCGAGGAACAACGGGTCTTTCCGTAGCCGCGACTAATGACCAGCTTCAGTTATGCCATTCAAACGCGCACTTTCGTCGACAGAGCCCTTTGTTCTGCAACTGGCCTGCACCAATTGCGACGCAGGAAACGCGCATGCAATCTTGCCCGAGGCAACTGCTTGCGTGACGAATGACATCGAGTCTCTTGGATACGGGGGGAGCGCGCAATAAGATGGCGGATGTGCGACGCAGAAAGCGCACGGAAGCCGAGACGAATGAAGGCTGGATCGGTCGAAGAAGCACAGCGCTGGAAACTCACCCAGGAAGGCGTAGTTAATGATGCGGCAACAAAACTTTCCTTCTCCCGGAAATATAAGAATTCTATAACCAGATATTTTTTCCTCGCGCTCACTTGCAAGTGTTATTGTGTAAATAGAATACTTGTATATTGTACCTTTCTCCCCCCTATAATTTCTGCCTGCCCTTCATCTCTTTCATTTCTCCAGTCTGCCTGCTATCCCTTTATCTCCGCTGCCCCAACTCATGTGCCTCCCGTAGCGGTGGCAGATGCCGGGGCTAGCAAAAATCTTTTCCCTCCTTTTTATTATTATTTTAAATAAACCACTACGACTACTACTACTACTACTACTACTACTACTACTACTACTACTACTCTACTAGCAAAAATGATCGTGAGGGGATGCCGGTTTATGTCAGCTGCCTCGCCGCGTGGACCACTGCTAATGACAGGATCGGCCATTAACACCGCGACATATGGGCAATGAAATTAAAACGATGGTTCGACTATTCAGCCATCCCCCCTTCGCCTCATCACGTTTTATATTTTATGAGCATGCACACAAGACACTGCGGCTATTTCAGCTGATCGACATGAAACTACAACGCTATTGAAATGATTCGTTTTATTATTTTTTTTGCGGTTTCGGGAAAAAATAAAACTACTAAGCACTTGCACTATCGCGCGAGGTGTACGACAGCGACAAGCACCTGAACTCTAGCTCGCCTTGACACTCCCACCCGCCCTGAAGGAACGGCCATTCCAAGGTCCACATAAACAAGACCCAGCTAGATCTATTCCACACATAGCTCATTCCCGCCCACCTCATTCCTCTACGCACTTAGATATCATTCTCAAGGGCCCTCAGGGTCACGTGACAGATTTCCGCGTCGTCCCACAGTATTGGTAAAGGAGCGCTGCAGAAGCGTCATTAAGAATTCCGGAAGAAAAAAAAATGTTGAGGGCGCTGCGCCCAAACGATTAGTAACAAAAACCAGGAGAGAGCCGCCGCGGTGGCTGAGTGGCTACGGAGCTCGGCTAAAGACGCAAGTTCGATACCGGCCGCGGCGGTCGCATTTCAATGGAGGCGAAATGTTAGAGGCCCGTCTACTGTGTGATGTCAGAGCACGTTAAAAAAACCCAGGTGGTCGAAATTATCCGGAGATCTTCACTACGGCGTCCCTCATAGCCTGAGTCGCTTTGGGATATTAATCCCTATAAAACCATAAAAGCAGAAACGAGGAGGTATGCGATGTTTAACGTGCCGCAGCAGCGCGTGGGCTATGAAGAACACCGTAGTGGAGGGCTCCGGTAAATTTCAACCACGTGGGGATGTTTTTTTTTTAATTGGTTTTGGAGGGAAAGGAAATGGCGCAGTATCTGTCTCATATATCGTTGGACACCTGAACCGCGCCGTAAGGGAAGGGTAAAGGAGGGAGTGAAAGAAGAAAGGAAGAGAGAGGTGCCGTAGTGGAGGGCTCCGGAATAATTTCGACCACCTGGGGATCTTTAACGTGCACTGACATCGCACAGCACACGGGCGCCTTAGCGTTTTTCCTCCATAAAAACGCAGCCGCCGCGGTCGGGTTCGAACCCGGGAACTCCGGATCAGTAGCCGAGCGCCCTAACCACTGAGCCACCGCGGCGGGGGGATGTTTAATGCAAGAGACGAATATTATTGCCAGTTTGAA
>JARKHS020022625.1:0-33974 GCA_030143305.2 Amblyomma americanum
ATGACCCATCCTTTCATACTGCTAGCATGTGTACACAGTTCATATTGTTCACCTAGCATGGGAGATTATGACACAAAAAAAAAATGAGCAGGCAACGCTTTTAGGCATGACTTTTTTTCTATCCAAGATTTTAGATGACATCATGGCTTAGTAAGCAAAAGGCAAAACAAAATTCACCTCACTGGATTCTAAACACCATTCATTTGATTTCATTTCACTTATTCCACACACTGAAGCATATGAGGGGGCAAGAGAAAAAGCTCGCAGCCCCTAATACATAGGGGCAAGAGCAGACACAGTACAAGCGGTACATGAAACAGAAAGAAACAACACAATTTGTGAATATAACTCCTAGAGAAAAAAAATCATCTGACACTGAGAGACATGACACAATTCTAAAAATACAACAATAATATACAGATTTACAGAGCAAAACAGTCGCTATGTCCTTCAGTGCAATGTTACAAAAAACTTTTAAATATTACAAAACACCAATATATACCACGTATACAACCAATCTGCATGCATCATAATACATATGCAATAATACAAACCAAGTGTAAAACACGTTAACATTTCTAATATACTCATGCATCGTATCATTAGTAGTGTAAGACTGGCCTTCGGCTTTGGAACCTTCAGAGGCTGGCGCTTAATGAAGAAGATGACGAGAAGCGCCGAACGCTCCGTCCCTCGTGCGTGCTCTGGACTGACCGCTGCCTCTGGTCTTTACCTGGACTGTACCGCTGGTTGTTCACAACGCAGTGGTTTGTAAGACGTTCCTTATTACAAGTGGTGGAGGTGCCAACGATCCCCTTGCCCTGGAGCTTCACACCCGCGCATTGCCTACCGCCTCAGCAATGCCTGAGACCGTCACCCAAACCGCTTCACCACTTCCGTCGGCTGTCTTCCGTTCCGGCGCCGCGCGGCAGCGTGACCCGGCCATCTTCAGCAGCACAGATGACACGGATGTGGAGGATTGGTTGGCCTCCTATGAACGCGTAAGTGCATACAATAAGTGGGACGATAGTGTTAAGCTCACCAACGTTATCTTTTATTTGAGCGACGTAGCCAATCTCTGGTTTCGAAACCGCGAGGCTGACATTTCAAGCTGGGCAGCTCTCAAAACCAGTCTGACAGAAGTATTTGGCCGTCCCGCTGTGCGTAAGCTCCACGCCGAGCAACGCTTGTGAAGTCGGGCCCAGCAAACCGGTGAAGACTTCACCAGTTATATAGAAGATGTTGTCGACCTCCGCAAGTGTGTCAACCCTCCTATGAGCGAGGCCAACAAGATCAGACATATTATGAAAGGCATTGAGCATGATGCCTTCCAGATGCTTGTCGCCAAGGGTCCCGAGACTGTCTCCGGTGTCATCAGCTACTGCCAAAGCTTCGATGAGCTGCCCAAACAGCGCCTTTCTACCCGGCGTGCAGGCTTTCAGGAGGCCACACTTTCCAGCTAGGCTCTCCCAGGGGACGGTGCTCTGGACCAACAGTCACTCCTCCAGCACATCCAGTAGTTTGTACGTGAGGAAGTCCCACGCCAGCTATCTTTGTCTACCTGCCCACCTACGCCTGCGCCGTCTCTCACTCCCAACCTACAGCGTGTCATCGAGGAGCAAGTCGCTGAAGTCTTGCCACCTCCTCCTCAGCCACCCCTGATCGCGGCTCCTCTGACGTACGCTGATGCCATGGTGCGGTCGCGGCCCTCACCTGCTGCCCCTGTCTACAGGCCACCTACCCGCCAGTTAGAACCCCAGCGACCTGCAACCCCACCTTACCGTCCAGTTGCCTGCCCCCAATCACAGCCGCAGCCACTCAACCCCTGGTGCACACAAGACAACCACCC
This sequence comes from Amblyomma americanum, assembly GCA_030143305.2. NCBI lineage: Eukaryota > Metazoa > Arthropoda > Arachnida > Ixodida > Ixodidae > Amblyomma > Amblyomma americanum. The sequence goes on from JARKHS020022625.1 coordinate 1,850, forward strand.
TTTTGCTACGCCTGTGGCGTCGCTGGCCACGCGGCTCATTTGTGTCGCAATCGCGACCACCGTCCCTACGATTACAGGCGTGAGCCGATGTACGACCTCCCGCCATCATCCTCGCCTGCGTCACACGAGCCGCCTCCGGATTCTTCTTCTCCTAGTTATCATCTCTGCTCCCCCCGCTCACTGTCTCCTGTTTCAAGCTTCCGTCCGTTTCAAAGCGTCCGTTTTCCAGCTTTGTTTGACTACCAGCAACCTTCCTTGGGCCGCACCACCACCGTTACCCACTGTATTGACACTGGCACCCATGCCCCTTTGCGCCAATGTCCTTACTACGTGTCAGCATCATTGACGAGCAGGTGACCGACATGCTCAAGCGCCACGTGATACGGCCGTCGCACAGCCCATGGGCATCGCCAGCGGTCCTGGTCAAGAAAAAAGACGGTTCCATCCAGTTCTGCATCGACTACCGTCGTCTGAACAAGATTACACGTCAAGGACGTTTACCCTCTCCCCCGTATCGACGACGCCCTCGACTGCCTGCAGGGCACCAAGTTCTTTTCTTCATTGGACTTGCGCTCTGGTTACTGGCAGGTGCCTATGGCAGAGGCCGATTGACCAAAAACTGCATTCGTCACACCCGACAAGATCTATGAATTTAATGTCATGCCATTCGGCCTCTGCAATGCACCCGCCATATTCGAGCACATGATGGACAACATACTCCGAGGGCTCAAATGGCACACATGCCTTTGTTACCTAGACAACGTTGCGATCTTTTCCCCGGACTTTTCACCTCACCTCCAGTGCCTTGAGAGTGTTCTTCGCTGCCTGGCCGACGCTGGCCTCCAACTCAATTTGAGAAAGTGCCGCTTCGGAGCTCGGCAGGTCACTATTCTCGGACATGTCGTGTCAAAGGATGGCGTCCTCCCGGACCCGGCCAAGTTGCGAGCTGTGGCCGAATTTCCGAAGCCCACTTCTGTAAAAGATCTCCGCAGCTTCGTCGGCCTCTGCTCCTACTTCCGCCGCTTTGTCCGCAATTTCGCCACTATCATCAACCCCCTGACCAAGCTCCTTTCCAGCCATGACCTTTAGGCCTGGTCGCCAGCCTGTGACGAAGCGTTTACGACACTCTGTTGACTCCTGACCACTCCACCAATTCTGCGTCACTTCGACCCTCGTTCTACGACGGAACTCCACACCGATGACAGCGGTGTCGGCCTCGGTGCAGTACTCGCTCAGCGCAAGCAAGGCTTTGACGAATACGTTGTCGCTTATGCTAGCCGAACACTCACAAAAGCTGAAGCCAACAATTCTTTCACCGAGAAGGAGCCTTTAGCCATCCTTTGGGCAATCGTCAAATTTAGCCCCTACCTGTACGGGCACCTTTTTGACATTGTCGCCGATTACCCGGCCCTCTGCTGGTTGTCTTCTTTGAAAGATCCCTCTGGTCGACTGGCGCACAGGGCTCTGCGACTCCAAGAGTACGACCTTCGCGTTATCTATCGTTCAAGCCGCAAACATGCCGATGCTGATGCCCTCTCACGTTCCCCTCTACCATCTGAGGCAGAGCCTTGCATATCCGCCCTGCCTTCTGCAACGTTTGAGTCCACTGATATGGCTTCCGAGCAACACAAAGACCCATGAATCACTTACCTCTTAGATCTCTTATATGGCCAATCGTTTCGACCTCCTTCCCGTGCTCTCCGTTGTTAGTCCCACCATTTCGCCATCCGAGACGAGCTTCTTTACCGCCGCAACTACCACCCGGATAGTCGAAAGTGGCTTCTCGTCATTCCGACACATCTGCATTCCTTCATTTGCTCTTCCTACCACGATGATCCCCAGTGTGCATGGGCACACTGGGGATCATCTTGAAGACCTTCACCCATCTACGACAGCGGTACTACTGGCGTGGGATGGCCCGTTACATCCACCAGTTCGTTCAGTCCTGCACCGCATGCCAGCAACGAAAACATCCACCTCGCCGACCCGCCGCTCCTATGCAGCCGCTGCCTTGCCCAGTACAGCCCTTCGAGCGTGTTGGCATCAACCTCTACGGCCCTCTTCCCAGCACATCAACCGGGAACCGCTGGATCATCGTTGCCATCGACCACCTTACACGTTACGCTGAAACATCGCCTTTACCATCCGCTACAGCCCACGACATTGCATCCTTCATTCTCCATCTCATCATTCTTCGCCATGGTGCGCCCAAAGAGCTGCTCAGTGATAGAGGTCCAGCCTTCCTCTCTGAAGTTGTAGAAGCTCTCCTTCAGGAATGCAACATCGTTCACCGCACCAGCTCCACCTACGATCCCCAGACAAATGGCATGGTTGAGCGTTTTAACCGCACCATCGGCGACATGCTGGCCATGTATGTTGCTTCCGACCCTTGTAACTGGGACCGCGTTCTCCCTTTTGTCACATACGCTTATAACTCCGCTGCTCAAGCCACCACTGGATTCTCTCCGTACTTTCTCCTGTACGGCCGTGAGCCTTCTTGCACAATGGACACCATTCTACCTTACCGCCCTGATGCTTCCAAATTTACAACTCTTTCTCAAGCCGCAACTTATGCCGAAGAATGCCGGCAGCTTGCCCGGTCCTTCACTTCTCACGCCCAGCAGCAGCAGAAAAGCACCCACGATCCCCCTGCACTTCCTCCCGCTTACCTTCCCGAGTCTTTGGTCTGGCTCTGGGTACCCTCCTCAGGTCCCGGCCTCTCCTCCAAACTTATTAACAAGTGCCAGGGACCCTACCGTATTCTTCAGCAGACATCCCCCATCAATTACCTCATCGAACCCCTTACGCCATCCCCTGATCATCGTCACCGAGGACGCGCCATTGTCCACACAACCCACCTCAAACCATACTACGACCCCGCCATCGTCACACATCGGCCTAGGCCGCCACGATGGCGCCCTTTCGCCCGGGGGAAATTGTAAGACTGGCCTTCGGCTTTGGAATCTTCAGAGGCTGGCGCTTAACGAAGAAGACGACGAGAAGCGCCGAACGCTCCGAAGCTCGAGCGCCGAACGCTCCATCCGTCGTGCATGCTCTGGACTGACCGCTGCCTCTGGTCTGTACCTGGACTGTACCGCTGGTTGTTCGCGACGCAGTGCTTTGTAAGACGTTCCTTATTACAGTAGAAAGGTTGCTTAACCGTCTTGAAATTATGTTCGGCAGCACTTGCATTCCGTAATTTGTTCTTGAAGGAACCTCCCAGTGTTCCTTGTGCCGTTTATGATATGGTTGATAGTTTTTACCTATGTTAGTCAGCTTTGATAGGAAGTTATTTTGCTTTTTATCTTTTATTACGGATTTACACAGAGAGAAATGTTAATAGTGTTTCATGTTTACTAAGTTCAGCTGTTTAAACAGCGTACCGGTTGAACACTGTGGGGGTGAGTTTGAGATAATTATAATCTTACCTTGAACACAACTAACTTTTGCAACATTAGTGCATGTAGTGCTTCCCCACACGAGAAAACAGTGCGACATCAGTCAGCACTCAAACAAAATTGCAAAGCCAACAATTTAATTTGCACTATGTCACCACATATCATATTTATTCACATAATGAATGCATTCTATTCCCAGAAAATCTGAAAATTTGGAGTTGCGTTCATTCCGCAGGGTAAAATATTAAAAAAAATGTTGAAGAGGTAGAAATAGGACAAAAGTAGGCTCATGGAATAAATACTTCATCCGCAAATACATCACCTTCAAAATAAAACAAAATGCACTCTCAGCATGGTTTCTGCGCTAGAGGGCATAGTCAACAATATCTTAAACCCACTAGTATAACTCGCGTAGCGGCCTATAATGCTGTCTAAAGGGAGAACAGCTAGGGTTCACTCAAGTCCAACAACCAGCATTCAGCACAAAGCCCGGCCGCAACAAGTTTCTAAAATCCTTAGTATGGCATATCAAACAAGTGGGCGTGGCTTCTTTTCGTTCCCAAATTACTTGCATTTTTATTGGCTGTTCGTAATGTAGGGTGAGATATATAGTAAGTTTGGCACTCAGCAGTAGGTGCTATATATTATTCCTAGTTGTTCCGGCGTTCAAAAAAGGGTGCCTGCTAGTATTCACTATCATCAGCAAAACAGTGCACCCAAGAGTAGTATGGGCGTTCATTATGCGAGCACCTTCATCATGCAGGTAAATTTGATAAGCGTTAGAAAAAGTATTGTGGTTGAGTAAGTACAATAATCATTAGCAGCTGAGTGGCTGCCAGCTCCATAAACAAGGCAAAGGTGAAGCAGTGCAAACAGTCCCTTCCAAGTTACAACAGACTTCCAAACTTGAGCACAATATGTGTAGTAGTGCAAGGCTGCAAAAAAAATTACTGAGGCACTGTTGTCAGATTAAAAACACAACGTTTTCTTCACCACCCATTATTGTAGAACATATGACAGTCACTTTTAGAGCAAGCACAGAAAAAAGATACCAAAATCTGGATTTTGCACAGCCACATACAATGATTCACATTTTGGCATGATGTGGTGAAAACAATGCAGTAGTTCTGTTCAACTCACCCAGAACACACTGTCTGAAATATACCAGTCGGCTCAATGACACTTAAATAAGAAGCAAATTCTGCACAAGTTTTGCAACTTAAACCTTCATCACCCAATTCGAACAGCAAATATCATATAGCTACCCAGCACTATCTATTACAGATTACCATTTTTACTGCAGCTATGCATACACCTGTCAGATGGGCAAGGTGAAGTGCACCTCGTGCAAGTGCCACTCAGAGATTGCCATTTGCATCTCGTCAATCAGGAACGTTTAGTGGCCCTTAGTTCATCTTGAAGTGAGTCAGTAAACTCACTTGGCTTAAACACTGCCCTAACCCCATTTGCATAACCTCGATAACAGTGCTTCCACAGTTTGAATAAACACACTTAAAAGCAAGCATCAAAACTAATTCCAATATTTGGCTGCTAAAAGGTGCTTCTAAGCATGAGCATAATGTATTCTGCCCTTCTGACTCTGTAAGTGCTCGATACGCTTCATGCTTGTCATTACTTTAACATTTTATTCTGCTAATAATGTTTTGCCAAATGCTTTTATTTTTAAAGACTGCTTTTTAAGGGTACTCTAGTTAGGCTGAAAAAATAATGTGACACAATATAATCAATATTAATACGAGGACATATTTGCTTCACCTGCAGTAACTGTTTTTTTCTTCTCTGGTGCCATGCCTTTCATTTTTAAATACTAAAAGCTTTTAAACCAGGCAAGTACCTTCAGGGTGCTGGAGTCGTCTTTTCCTTTTTCGCCGTCAGTATAGATGAAGAAAACTTTGTGGCGCTCCCGCATAGCCTTCAGGTCATCGCAACTTGTCAAGTGATGCACTGGTGGCCTAGACGACAAAGTCAGTTAAACAAGGATAGTTTTGCACCCCGGATTGGAACAAGCAAGTAGCACCTAAAAAATCATTAGCACCAACTCGCAACTTGTTGTCTTTAAATTACATGCATAATTACTACACACATACATTTAATTCAGAATGAAACGCCCAAGTCAAATGTAGATATCAAGAATGGAAAACTGGGCAAGTTGGTAGGGATTCATGTTTAACTGCACAAAAAAACGAAGACAGAAAACAAGAATGCACGACACGGGCGCTCGTGTCGTTTCTTCTTGTTCTCTGTCTTCGTTTTTTTGCGTAGTTAAACGTAAATATCAACATTAGCTCTGGTTGACAACTCAATACACTTAAACTTTTCCAGAGTTAAACGTAGACAAAAGTAAGAGCCAGAACACTGCTCAAAGTAAGTGTCATACAGCTGGCATCCAACAGACAAAATCAATTGAAGGTATAAGCTTGAACTAAGTCGTTTAAATTAGCCCAAATTCCCATTACAGCAGATCTGGAATAAGCAGCGAATAACAGTCAGCAGTGCGACAACATAGAAACTTGCTTCATCATTCCTTCCGCTTCCTTTCCAAGCTGGCTCAATCAATACCTTTAAGATGGAATCATTCATACACAAACAAGCTGCTTGTATTCCACTGCTTTGGCAGTAAAGTTGACATAGAAAAAAAAAACGAAAAACTATTCTACATTAGTAATGCAACTGAATTAAAGCATGATACAAAGTTGCCATTTTCAGAGTTTGAATTGACCATGGCCAAATCAAGACTACGCTCAAAAGCACAGCATGTTATACACTGAGAACCTGCCAAATTTCATTCATCCAACTGTCAAAGTAGATTGTGGCTCCTTTCCATAAGTGGCCAGTATATAAAGCCATGATCCACATGCCAGGTAACAATTAATGAAGGTTTCAGCTGCCGGACAGTTACATCGAACTAAACTAACACAATAAACAAACAGCCAAAGCATTAAAACACCTCTGGTAGTTTCCAGCGTACATCATGCACTCACAAATGCAGCTGATGAGGCTGCACTGGCACAACTCATCCTCGAAACTAGTGCCCATGAACAAAGCATGCTATATATCAGTTTAAAAGCAGGTAATGGCCACCTGCACTGTCGTATAAGTACCATACAACAAAGAGAGAAATTTTCACAGTTATATTTACCCATCCATCCTTCGTCCAAACTCTGCAAGCTCCTCCCTGTTACGATCGCCCTTGTACTCAACTGTCTTGCCACCTTTGATACTGCAAATAAGAAAACAGGTATCCAAAATCTCAATGAAGCCGTAATGCAGCAGCTAGAATCTTTACCACAGTGAAGTATTTGAGTATTTGCACAGAAGCACACTGCGTCATCACTGAGGATAGGAGCCTTTTCTTTTAAACTACTTGCTCAATGTCACCAAAGTGATGACATTTGGCAGTGGATTTTTTATACCCCATTTGGTTACATTACTTTACTCTTTATTCCAAGACAAATAATATGACCCAACATTTGTGGAGATGTCAGAAAAGAAGTGTAGAATTTATGAGCTCAGTGCCACTTGTCACTATGAAGGGGAAACAAACATCTGCCATTTTTCTTGTTTCGTTTTTTGCCGAATATATCATCTTTTCTCGAGCCATGGTTTGTTAATGCACAAAATTGTTTGTTACCAGGTCAGTACAGTTGCTACCATTTCAAAAGTGATTACATAACATCTTGCCAAACTTGTGATACTGCCCACCTGCATACATTTCAAAAAAAAATTATTTTACAACAGCTAGAACTGTAATTCTAATTGTATCCTTTTTGTTTGTAAAAATTTAACTGCAGCTCCCAGCTGGAAGCCTTGAGATGAAATGAAAATAAAAATAATGAGAAGGAGCCAACTACGCTATTGAGTGGCTGGCAGTGACGACTAAACAGAGTAGCTGAAGAGGGAGAGAAGGCCACATATCCTAATCACTATCATGCCTGAAACAGTCTGAAAGGTGTCATTGAACATGTCTGGCCAGGTCTCACAGTCACCTTCAACACAACAGAGACAGTACCATTAAAAAGCTTGGCATTGGTCCAAACCTAAGCCGTCTATGAGGTTTAGGCACAGGATAGTTGAGCACAAACGAAGAGAACCATTTGTACCTGTTACTGAAGCAATGGTCACTATAAGGCACAAAACCACAGATAAGCACAGAGAATAACTTCAGCCACACATTCCTGCTGTGCTTCAAAACTCTTTTGTGCCTCACATATAAAAATGCGTTTAGCTCTATGCAGCCAGGAGAACTCATGCACACAAGCAGTCTCACATCAGTCAGTCAGCAATCTCCAATATAATCAGCATAAGCTACACACAGTGCCACCTAAACAGTACTTGCTTTGAAGAGGCCAGGCATGAGGTACTCCAAAGCAAGTTCACTGTGTTACTATTTGTTTTTATTTCAACACGTGACTGCCTAAAGTATGACCCATCAACACACAGTTTAACAAAGAGGTGTATACCAATATGGTGAATCACAAGAGCAAACAGTAATTTAGGATGCCCAAAATGCTTTGACAAATTGTTAGTGTAGTGTCGGCAGTAACTTGAAGCAATCACGATTATATCAGGTTACTTCTGTTTTAATTAGCAACACATTTCTACTAAAAGCGTCATCAACTGGGCAAGCTGAATTGAGTTCAAAGCAAACACAACTGACATAATGAACTCAAGCTGATAATCTATAAAATCTGTTTATGCATGTCACAATACAAGCAACCTGAACAAAGGTTTCGTGCACATCATATGCAATCCAATGTAATGTTGGTGAGTAAAGTTAAGATGGTAGATCATGAGCAGCGCACTAGGCAGCAATGTGACCATTGTGTACAGAATTATCAAATCATCCCAAGAAAACACTACAAATGCAAAACATCAGTTAGCTTGCTCTATCACTGTACGTCCTCAGCTTGCACAATAGGTAAGTGCTGAAACTACCTGTGCTCTTCCCGGCTAGCTAGTAGCATTACTGCATATTAAGGTGACCAAAAAGAGAAGGCCTGACGTTGAACTTTACCAGTTTCATTCGATATTTCGTTTTCTGATCGGCACAATACAATGAAAAGAAAGTCCCTCACAATAGTACAGTGGGGAAACCTTTGACGCTGTACTCCATAGCGACGGACGTAAACCGCGTACAGTCCACGCGGCTTACACGGATGTCGGTGTCTGCAAGGCTCTGAGCCACCTGACTCCAGATAGGTTCCAGCATCTTGCAGTGACCGCACCAAGGCGCGTAAAACTGCGCCACGACAAAAAAGGGAGAAGTCAGTGGAAACAAATCGTGAACAAACGCTGGCGAAATTGCGAAGTGTAAACACGGGCATCTACCTTGACAAGCCATGAGCCTTCGTGCCGCACGTCTAGAAATCTGGCAAAACAAAAAAAGAACGCGTAACGTAATTAGTGGATCACTTTCACTTTCCCAGGACGTAAGACCGAGTGTCTAACCAGGAAAAACATGCTCAAAAAGACATGTGGGCACTTTCCTCGAACTGCACCTCTTTAACAGCAAATAATATGTAATTATCGCGAAATGCATTTTCAGCAGGTACTATTTCACGCGCCAACACTCAAACAATAATCAAGAAAACGGCACACAACCTGTCACTGAGTTCCAAAACTTTGCTCGCATAGGCGACCGGCACGCAGATCAGCACACCTATCAGAGGAAGTAATTTTTTTTTTTAGTTTACACAGTACATACACACAAGCTTAGCACGCTAACATATCACTTCGCACTTTTTGTCTGCTTACCAATTAGTAGAGACATGAATAACTGCGAATGATACATGATTAGCTATCGTAAAGCACCATCAATGAACGTAGCTTTCACCGCACAGTCGCCATATCGATGTGATGTGAAGACTTTTCCGCGGGTTCATAAAGCGCTCGCCAGATGGCGCCACAAGTATAGTTGAACTGGCGCCAAGAATTAAACATGGCGTAGAGCAGCACGTACCAGGCACGTACAGGTTCGGCCGAAATAATAGCATGGTGGCTCTCTCCGCACCTTTCCTTCACACGGCGCGGATATGGCTCACCCTAGACTTGCCCTTCTCACCACCTTAATAATAAGCAGTACGCTCGGTGTTTGAATTTTTCTCGCACTTTCTTTGAAGAAGATAAGGTTTCTTTGGGTCAGCGGCCTACTGGACATATCGGCCGACATAAACCAATTAAAGGACGCCGATTTCAGCTTTCGAAATTCGGTTTTAACCAAAAAGGTCAATATTCTTGGCATTCAAGGCATAGATAGCTGGCTCTTGAATGCGAGTTACACCCGGTCAAAGCTGAAATTAAGCAGGAAGCCAGGGTCATGATGCGACGATGTGTTGTATACAAAGCTCAGTTGTGCGATTTGAGTTATTGCTCTGCTAGCTTACACGCCTCTGACGACCGGGATGCACCAACTCCTCGCCGCCTGCAAGCTAAGCACTGTTTGTTCACTATCACCACCTGCTTAGAGCAATTCGTCGGTTAGGTAGGTTAAGCAACTGCATGCAGGACACTGACACGAAACCGCGCATGGGTGTCACGAAAAGGTATGTCATGGCTACCGCGACAATTCGGCGGCAGTTCCATCACTGCCATCGACACGCAGACCACGTAATGCTCCGCTCTTGCGCTCAACAGAGCGCGACAACCAACATTAGCATGTCAGCCTAGCTCTTGGAAGTAAATTTCAACTTGCGTTTCTGTCAGTCGGCTATCTCATTTAGCTTGATTTACTCTTTTAATGGCGATAGCAATTTCTTCTACAAACACAGCTCCAAATATAATATCATCTGCACGGTAATTACTTGTAAGTTGTTCATGATGACAAAAACACCGAGACAGGCTTCAACTGGCCTTTGACCACACGGATTGCCGCATTAAATCACCGAAAAAGTCACTATTTCATTCGGCGAAAATAATATTCGCCGAAAAAACCAAACTTGGCTTCTGGAATAAATCGATAAAAGTCCGCTGAATTTTCAAAAAATAAAAACCGAAAAGTCCAACCTATATAGAACCAAGCGCACTAGCGGCATTTGCCGGTACATGTATCAAGTACCTTTTCATTCTGGCTAGATAAGACGTGAAAGGAGCTTGATCACTGAGGCGTGATCCGTAATTATTTTTGCCGAACCTGTACATACAATCATGGAATGAGCAAGCAACAAGCAATGTGTAGACAAATTGTTTGAACATTCCCACGACTCTGTGCGCAGTCAACCTCATTCGCTTACAGGCCAAGGTGCTTGCAACTTGAAAGTAAATGTCAAATCCTGGGGCTTCACGATTTGGCCAGAAAGCTCTACCCGCCGCGGTGGCTCAGTCGTCACGACGCTCAGCTACTGATCCGGAGTTCCCGCATTCGAACCCGACCACGGCAGCTGCGTTTCGATGAGGCGAAATGCAAAGGCGCCCGTGTGCTGTGCGATGTCAGTGCACGTTTAAGAACCCCAGGTGGTCGAAATTATTCCGGAGCCCTCCACTACGGCACCTTTCTTCTTTCACTCCCTCCTTTATCCCTTCCCTTACGGCGCGGTTCAGGTGGTCCGCCGATATGTGAGACAGATACTGCGCTATTTCCTTTCCCCAAAAACCAATTTTCAATTTTCTAGAAACCTCTGGTGACGTCAGTGCCAAACAAGAGGGAACATTTTTGTGTAACAATAACTTATTCCCAGATCTGTAAAGGCACAATAGCATAAATCATGTTCGCTTAAGCCACTTGAGCGGCTTGTCACGCGAAACCCGACAGTCAACAGGAATACAGCCACAAACTAGACTAATTTAGAGAGAAAAAATGAAAATTAGCAATTAAAAGTGCATAGAGTGGAGAGCAAGGCATAACAAAAATAATAACCACAATTAATATTTACAATGGCATCAAAATCCATAATTAGTTTAAGAATAAAAGCTTTCGGTTTTTACGAATATGGCTTAATCATGTACAAGCTTCCAAGGGAAGAGCATTAAATATGTCTGGGACATAATAGGATGGGGGGCATCTACCAAATATGGTACGCGTATGAGCAATGGAAAATGAAGGTGCATGGCGCAGAGGCCGACAATTCACCGCGGGTACTTTATATAATAATAATAATAATAATAATAATAATAATAATAATAATAATAATAATAATAATAATACATTGCTTATTAGGAAAGAAATGCGCGGGACATGTCTCTCTCTATTCGTGGAATCCTGAACCGCGCTTTGAGATAGGGAAGGAATGAAGGAGGAACAGATATTGGAGACACCGTAATGAGAACCTACAGATTAATTTCGACCACCTGTCGTTCTTTAGCGTGCAGTGACATCGCATAACACACGGGCGTACTTTTGCAATTCGCCTCCATCAAAACACTGTCGCCAAGGCCGGGATTTGTTTCCGCGTCCTGGGGCTCTGCAGCCGAACGCCATAACCACTGAGCCACCGCAGCGGGTGCCTTTTTTCTAACGTTATCCCCACGGCTATAACGACTGCACCGGGGTGATAAAGGAGGGACTGAGAGAAGAAAGGAAGAAAGAGATGCCGTAAAGTGGAGGTATCCGGAATAATTTCGACTACCTGGGTATCTTTAACGTGCACTGGCATCGCACAGCGCACGGGCGCCTTAGCGTTTCGCCTCCATCGAAACCCGGCCGCCGCGGTCGGGTTCGAACCTGGGTACTCCGGATCCTGGACTGCAAGGATTGAACTTGTGTTTCTGAGAGATATCAACCAGTCTAAATACTGTGTAGGCAGCATTGAGACAACTGCGTGTTACTTTACCGATCATCGGGCAGTGTTTATCTCTGTCAAAACAGTTGAATAAATAATGTGTCTCACCGAATACTTCTTCAATGCTTAACATTTTAGTCACAACAAACTCGACAACATGCGTAACCAGCGGGGAACTACAGCTTTCGCTACGTATATCCTGGCATAGCTGAGCTAAGCCACTTCCATTTTTTTTAAATTCTGGTGTACAGTCATGGACAAAAAGTTTGAAGGAAAAAAAAACTGGAGGGGACACTTAAAGCTCCTCATTAAGGGTACGAAAGCGATAACATTAAGGGGTTAATGCCCCTATAGGCGGAACCTGGTGGTTGTCTACATTCATAGATCCCTGGCAGCCCCCATACCGTTCCTGGCGCAGTGGTGCAGAGGTTAAGCGATGTGTCAGTGCCCGACAGATAGCTGTTTCAAACACAGCCACAGATGGGAGCCACAAAGGTTCCTTGCGACCAATCATTAATTGGCCCCTGCCACGGTGGGCTGGTTGTGATGACGTCATAAGGTCACGTGACCCAAGTGGCAGGTGGGTACAGTCGGATACAACTAAAAAATGAGGCGGCATAATTAAGTAAAGCAGCGCGAATGAAGGTGCCAGAAGGTGAAACGAAGATGGAACAGGAAAGAGCACTGAATGGACCGACTAGTCCAGCAAAAAGTTCTACTTTACCTTTCCTATACAGTGGACCCTTCGTTGTGCGTTTATTCTATACTGCACAACTGGACGGCCTCGTCAATCAGCGCTCTTTCCTGTCCCATCTTCGCTTCGCCTTCGGGCACCTTCATTCGCGCTTTATGTCAGAACGGACCAACAAGCCCAGCAGAAATTGGAGGGGACACTTAAGCTCCGCCCTAACGGTATGACGCAATAGCGTTAATGGGTTAATTGCCATGTATAGAGAACGTCATTCTCTACTCTACATTCATAGATCCCTGGGAGTGCCCATACCCCTGCGTCTCCATACCCCATACCATGCGTATGCAATATATTGCCACGTAGTGGTGAATGCAGTCCGGAGAGCAGAAAGATGGCGAAAATGGCGTCTAAATAAAACTCTTTATTTGGGCTAACTTGCGCCCGCAAAGAACTGAATGACTCGGCGGCAGCGTAACAACAAGCGTGCAAGACGATCGTCGAACAGAATGCCTGCCGCTCTCAGCTACACTCAGTTTAAAGCTGATAACGAACTTTCGAGATAAAGCGTGCAAAGTTCCCACAACATTCTGGAGAGTCAGCTCCGCCTGGATGCGAACAATCGAGATAAATCTGGTCGCTTCTTGCATCACAAACAAAGCGATAAAGTGGCGTGCCGGCAGCTTTGAAGAATGAACAAACACAACCAAGATTCTCTGCAATATGCACCGGGACAGACAGAAACAGTCACCCACACAGCTGGGCCATTTTCCAACCCTATACCAACATAACTGCTTTAGAAGCTCACGCGATAATAAACGCCATATATAAGGACCATCTCTGTTCATTATACACCAAACCACAAATATCAACATGTATACCGACTACAGCAAAGCCATTCGCAGTAAACAACTCCTACTACTGGCAACCCACCCACATGACATTCCAATAGAATCCTATAACCGCAATCTGAACATTACAGTCAGCCCGCGTTCGATACCTGGTCATGCTGGGATCGAGGGAAATGAATCAGTTCATCAACGGGCCCGCGAAATTAACATCCGGGTGCCCTCGATCCCTTACCGAAATCCATCGTCAGCGGAAGACGCCGCAACATACAAAGAGCAAATAGCAGAACACTACAAGAACACCATGGAAAACCGTACAACTTTATCCCAACCTCACACGTCACTCAACACGCAACAAGCACATGTCCTCCGCAAAGTTGAAATAATACTCTCCTCACCCCACTAATTCTCTGCAACTTCGGATGGCGTACGTGACACAGCTCATTGTCCAAACTCTCTGGAGCTCAGGGCAGACACAGAACACATTCTGTACTCATGTAACCCTGTCATTACCTCCCCTTATTTTCCTTAACTTCCCCCTTGTTCTTGGAGTGCTTGGCCTCACTCCGGCTCTGCAGATAACCAACGGGCCTTAGCGGAGCAAGCGCTATTTTTAACCGGGCCTTAGTGTTGGCCTTGAACAAAGTTCTTTCCTCCCCCTCCTCCTCATTACTTTTGAAATTCAGTCGGTATATAAAAATTGTATGACTTGCCAGACCCTCCCAGAAGCAACTGAACATGTGCAAAGCACAGAATCCTCGTCTAATCATGTGCGTCACCATGATTCTTTGTGATGGGGATGCATGCGTGAACGTGCTGTGCTCACCATTTCCGTGCAAGAAAACCTTATTCTCGGTCATCTTTTCCCCAGAGACACACATAACCCACGCTTATGAGATTCAGAAACATGGAGGAAGCGAACAGATGAAATCGGCGCTCAGTGGCTGGTGCGTTTTAACAAGCGGGTTTCGAGGTCCTTGTGGTAAGCGCGCCAGCCAGTGATTGCGAGCAGTGCGCCGTACGTCGTTAGGGCACAATCCGTTTCTGCCCCCATAGCCCGCAGTGCAAAGGGTGAGGGTTCCCATTATTTCATAGGAACTCGTTTATGTTCGCCGAGAATGCGGCGATTTGGCAGAAAAGCGTGATGAGCGCTGCCAAGAGGCCCGTTTTGTTTTCTTCAAAATTAATAGTTTTCTTTCGCCTTGTTGCATCTCATACAAGGGAGACATTTTACCGATTGTGCCCTCCGTATACCTATGGACTATCGATACCGAGCAGCATCGCTGGAAGGGATCAGTCGAGCGCCCTCAAAAGAGGAATGCGAGTTCGTCTATTATAGTTGCTCTTGAACCCCGTTTGCTTTTTGCCATAGATGCTCAAGACGAAGCGCTCCCGTTTTCCAGCATTTCTTCCGCCTTCCGAACACTTTTGCGAGAGGGCTGGAAAATACAAAACAGCAGAAGGCACTTCGAACGTTGGGTGCAGTGAAATACTTCGTCTCTTCGCATGTACTTCAGGGGACCCTGAGAAAACGCTTTCTTAATCGAAAGTTCGCCTAAATCACGCTACGGTTTATTTTGACGAAGGGAAACTAATATCAAGAATTTAAATGTTTCCTAAAAGCATTTATTGCGTAATAATAATAATAACAATAATTGGGTTTTTTGGGGGAAAGGAAATGGCGCAGTATCTGTCTCATATATCTTTGGACACCTGAACTGCGCCGTAAGGGAAGGGATAAAGGAGGGAGTGAAAGAAGAAAGGAAGAGAGAGGTGCCGTAGTGGAGGGCTCCGGCATAATTTCGACCACCTGGGGATCTTTAACGTGCACTGACATCGCACAGCACACGGGCGCCTTAGCGTTTTTCCTATTGCGTAATACTGAAAACTCCTCGCATGCATAAGTATTGTGTACTTAGCACTTTTGAAAAAACTGGGTAATTTTCTGCAGGGCTTTGGCATTGCGTATTGTTGATTGATTGATTGATTGATTGATTGATTTATTCTATTTATTTATTTATTTATTTAGAATACCTACATCGCCAGAAGGCATTATTGTAGGGGGTTTAGTACATGGGGTTCACACAACGGCAAAAAGTTTACCACGACGCACATGAATACAGCAGCGAACAACGACGAACACTAAAATTAAAAAAATACAGGAAAACATACAGAGAGTGCAATAACAGTGTAGAACAATAAAAAGAAATACATAAGAACAGCTCACACAGTAGTATAGGCACACAAAAAAACACTCAGAAAAACTCAATGAATAAGGCTCTCAATAGAATTTTCAATATCACGGGCATCCATCACTTCATTCGGAAGCTAGTTCCAGTTATTAATCGTGTTAGGAAAAAATGAATATTTAAACACATTATATCATTGTAAACTGAGCGAGTTCGGCGGCGCTGTTATGCCCATTTGGTACAAATGTTTGCTGAACCGCAAAGGCTTTCAACTCCTCCTGCAGCCTCTCGCGCAGTAATCCTACGGTCATTGCTTCTTAAGCAGGTGCCTCCTCTACCTGTTCTTGGTGCACTGTGGTGTGATCTCTCGAGTAGGAAGTCCTGCACACATCTGAACGTTAGAGAGACATACTATATATTCTTCACCAAAGGCACAGCGCTACGTACAATTATTGCGCACATTGTTGCCTAGCATACGCTATTCCTTCGAATGGTCAGAGCTAAGGAACAATTTTGGAATTGCGCTGCACACTGTCTCCCCCGGCGAAAATTGTTCCATGTCTATAGAAATAATTCCGACCTGGGTTAGGGCTTGGAACACTGAAAGCTGTAGCTTGACAAAATTCGTTCAACTTAAAACTCCCTAAAATTGGATGCAATGCCGTTTCGGCAGAGGTTTTCGCAGAAGTTCGTTTATCTGAAAAATTTGTTAAGGCGAAGTTTGTAGAAATAGCATATTACTGTATAACGAAGTTCAGCGTATGTTCCATGCGATGAAGGAGCCGAACACCGCTTACTTTTATGCTGGAGGCGTAGAGTAAATCGGAACGCATCACGTAGCATAATCGAGGTGCGATTGCACGGGTGACTCGATACAGAAAACAGCTCGTGATAACAGCGACTGCAGAACAGGCCTCATTTCACTCGGACCGTCTCCCTCTCGCTTCGCGGTCATCGTTTAGTAAACACCAGTGCACCATGCAGGCAGCGAAGTCAGTCGTCAACCTGCCGCACTAGAAACCGTGCATCGTCATGGATGCTGCTGCCGGGGACTGCATTTCACGAGGCAGCTTGCATACGGCGCTCCACTTGCTCGTTGGCGGACGCCCGCGCCCCGGCCAATACTGTACAGAAACTCGCGAAACGCCCTCGCGTGCGAAGAGCTTTGCGAGCGTGGGTCACGCGAGCTCCGCCTTTCTCATCGCTGCACAGTTCTCGTGAGACTGAGCATACAGCCGCTTTCCGTTCGCTCGTTCGGCTTTATTTGCTCGGCACGGCGACGGGCGCAAGTTTCCGCGTATAGTACGTACGCGGCGTTATCGACCAGCGCTGCTTCGAGCCGCGTCGACCACAAACAAGCGCGCGGCCGTGCCGTGTCGTATATCTCCAGCGAACTATTCCCCCCGGCGATGGCGTGGCCAGCTGGAACGCGAGACACGGAAGAGCCGCGGCCCCCGTCGCCCTCGCCTCGCCGCGCGTGTTGGCGTCGCGCGCGTGCTCCGCCGGCAAGGCTTTATTGCTGCGCACCTGGGCAGGTCGATGCGGCCTCGTTTCCAACTCACTTCGATTATTGCTAATACTAATCTGGCGCAGGTCTATGAACCGCGAGTTCACCGCACGGAGGGCACGTCTGGCTTCTGCCCAGCAGAGAGCGAATCCGTTCGTTGCTGCCCCCGCCTGCTCCATCCGCGGCGCTGGGGGCTCTGAAACGATTCACAGCGGGCATCCTAACGTTGTGACTTGGGCCAGTACATCGGCCCTGCGCATATAAGTACGCATGCGCGGATGCACTCAGATGGCTTCCCATTAATTCGACGCGAGTAAGCAGTTAACCATTTGAACCTTTTTTTCTGCCGGTGAAATCACACCACACAAAAAAAAAATTGGCATGGTGAAATGGCTAGCTGCGGAGTGTGGGCGTGCTTCCTTCCTGACGGCGTTCAGAAACCTCGCACTCTTGCATAATAAGCGTCGCGCGCAGCCTCCCAGCGTTGGAGACGGATTTTACGAGGGCTGTTTTGATTTCACTTCACTATTATACATTGCAGAGTCGACGAGGTGATTCAGACGATAATGGAGGCGCTGGAGACCTCCAAACAGAGTTGAGAATTGGCAGAAGAAAATGAAATTAAAAAAGAAAAAAAAACGGGATATGACTCTACCTTGGATACGCCTGTTTAATTTTTCTTCAACTGTCACTGTACTGAACACAGAATCACATTGAGTTTAAGCGTCCCAATGACGCTGTTATGCTCGAGCACGCATTCCGCTGGCCTCCGTGAAAGCCAACGCCGTGCGCCCGCCATTGCGCAATGCAAGCCCGAACTCTCGGACATGCCGCTGCTTGCAGCGTGAATCATTCAGACGCGCCCGGCGGAGTCCTCCTCCCCCCTGCAATTAAGCGCCTGCTCGAACCGCAACCGACGCTGCACCGGCAGTCCTTTCCCGGCTGCAAACTCGGAACGGCCGAGCTCCATTCGTCAAATTCGAGCTGTGTCCAATGCCGTGACCTGATTGGAGGTTTTGAACGGCTGGCACCGGCAACGGTCGTCGGAGGATATAAAAGGACGAGCAGACGAGGAGGCGGGCAGACGGAGACATCAAGCGAATAGGTAGACGCTCTCCCGGCGCATCGCCGTGTCCCTTTGTGTGAGCACGTTGTGCTCTTGGCCACTGGGCCGTTAATGTAACGCCCTTGTTTATACTGTACATAAATGTTCCGTTGATTCACCGTCGCCTTTCCATTTCGTCGCTCAGCTCTGCGCAACAGTAGCACCAGTCTGAGATGCCCCAGTCCCGACAGTAGAGACAGGCTGGGAGGCCCCATTCGTAACAATGCACGGTTCACCTGTCTGGGTGGCGAAGCCGCGCTTGCCGCGCTGACCGGCAGGATGCAAACAGGAAGACACCGCGCTTCGACAGCGCTCGTCAGGCCTCCACTCTGACATTCTCGCCATTCGCAACCCTGCGTGGGCTTTCACATTCAAAAGTCTTAAGAGGGCCGAATGACGATGTTTAAGGGCGGAAGTCGAAACGAGGCGTGGTATTCACGATCATTCTCTTAAAGACGAACGTTGCACTCCCCTATTCTAGAGGTTAATTGAGCAGAACTTCAAAGCGAACTGCTTGCAATTGAAACCTGCCTGCATGTCCATAAATATTTCGATTTGTAGGTGATCTCTCTTTATCAGAAAATGGTCCTGCACGGTGTTGCACTGCTATAAGTTTAAGAAAAAGAGATGCCATTCGAGTATGTTATTTTCTGTGTGAGTTATCGCCTACTGCCTTGCTGATTTTCAGGCCCATCAAGCTGTCAGATACAGCTCTTTGCCTTAAAACCCGCCCGAATTCTCTGGGAATAAATGAATTACATTAACCTGAAAAAAAAGTACACTCAACTCTTTCTACCAATCAACGCTGTGTACGTATGATTTGGCGCGGTAGTATAGGATGGGTGCATGTTTTCTTTTTTTTTTCAAATGCATTGCACGCGAGAGGTCAGTGTTGTTATTGCAAAAAAAAATTAAATTTTCTGCTTAACTCAAGGGCAATTTTTTTTTCACGGTTGAATTGTGCATGCGTACTCACACGTAGTAGCTTCTTGGGAGGATTTTAACCTTTAAAGGTCGCCTTAATAACTTTACCTGCCGTTACTGTGTTTGTATTGAAGTAATCTACAAGAACTTTTCTGTCGGTCTTAATGCGGCTTCTATGAATGTACCTGCGTTTAGTCTTTTGTTTGCTGACAGGCGTATTTATCGGCATGTGAGGTCAAAAGTGGGTAACAAATCACAATTTTTTTTCTTTACCATCCCCACCACTTCACCAACAGTCATCGAAACCATTGAAAATATACACCATGCCGAACAAATATATGTTAAAAAAATTGGCAGTGGCTTAGCTTGGCTATGCCAGGATATACGTAGCGAGAGGTAAGTTTCCCTGGCTGAGCTTGTTGTGGTCACTGTATGTTTAGCAATGAGAGACATTGGTCTCCATCTCTGCGGCTATGCGCCGTCTATTACGCTCGGCAGCCTGGCATCTTCGTTTGGAAAGCCGTTCCTAGATCTGTTCGGGCGTCTCCGCTGCTCTCTTCGCCTTCTTACGCTCATTCTCTCTTTGTTGAGTAGCCAAGTGCCAGGCGACAACTTCAGGATCGGAAGAGTTAATCTTTCTTGTCTGCACCGCCGTTTAGCAGCGGCTGGACTCTCCTTCTCTGCATCCATGTCAAACGTTGTGATACAGCCGCCCATTACATCCCGCCTTTCATACGCAATGCTGCGCATGCGACACGCTGTTCGAGGTGATAGAGCGGCGCGCGGCGACGAAGAACGCGGCGCAGCTGTGGGGTCTCTCTGGTTGCCATGGTATCGGCGCATGCGCCCAACTGCTCATCCGCGTGACGTGACGCTCGGCTCCGACGGTGGAGCGGGCGCGCGGCCACGGCGACGGTGAAGCGCACGCCGCACCTGTTGCTCCTCTCCGGTTGCCATGGTAACGGCGCATGCGCACAACTGGCCTCTCCCATGCACCGCGAAATGCTCGACTGGTAGCCCAGTGTAGCTCTCGCTGCAGAAATGAGTGTTGCTGGAGGTATTCCTGCTCACTTTTCTCGGGTAGAGCAACCTGGGTCTCACACGCCACATGCTAGTGCAGTGGAGCATCGCTTACCGCTGCGCCTGCAGTGGTATGAGGACTCACCGCGTTCTTTCATTGTGACGCATTTTGCGTAGTTGCATAGTTAGAATTGGAACAAGATCGGAATTGAATAGATTTGGGAGTGCACGATAATGGACTCGGAATTGGAATGGATCAGAACTGGAATAGACTGGCGAGCGAAAGAAGAATAAGGCTGTAGCTGTTTGGTAGAGTTGGCATACCATGACGAAAAATGGAGCGCTCGAAACGTAGGACAAAACTAAGAGGACGCCACATTCGCTAACTTTCAACTGGTTTTTATTCAACGCAACTACAGGTTTTTGTGCACTGCGACAACATGAGCATATTTTCCCCCAATCTTATCGCACAGCAAGTCACTTTCCACGGCACCGTCTACATTTTGTTCGCGCCATCAAGAAACACCATCTCCCTCCTTGATAGCGAAACAGAGGGAGCGCTCACACAATCATCTTTCCATCATTTTTTATTTCTGTAGCTCCCATGATTTCCGTATTAGCTGTGTTCTACTCCTGTTTATGACTTTGCATTCACTGAACATCGGAATTCATACACCTGGCTTGCACTCTTGACAGTATTCACCAAGGTTTCCTTTACCACCTTATACATTGTTGTGTTCGCGTAGCTTTTCAATCAGGCACCTCCCGGTTTGGCCTCGATCGCATTTCGATGGAGGCGAACTGCTAGAGGCCCGTGTGTTGTGCGATGTCAGCGCACATTAAAGAACCCCAGCTGGTCGAAATTATTTAAAGCCCTGCACTACGGCGTCCCTCGTAGCCTGAGTCGCTTTGGGACATTAAACCCCATAAACCAAACCAAACCAAACTCTTCCACATGACGTTGGCAAGGAATATACAACCCCTTCCACACAGTCAACTAATTTGTTCTTGTGCTTCTTACTGCAGGTATTCTTGTTTACAGGAAAGAGATTTGTTATCTTACACATCTTTGCCGGTTTTTTTGTGTGCTGAGAAAACTACTCGAACATCTGCCTTCTGGCCTATTATCTTTGGATAATGTGAAATATTAAGCATATACGGAAAACTTCTCAGGCAGGCCTCGAGAATGACGCTTACTGATCAGACCTTCGGCTACCGACACCAAGATATTTTTGGGATAACCAGCTTCTCCCAACCCTTTCACTTGCTCCTGGGAACTACTCTTTATCGAGTGATCGCACGACTTTTCCAGGCGCTAGAATAAACGTGAGAGCCCTTGATAAACACTAGTTTCTAGGAGAAAATGAAACGGTTGAAAGAAGCTGGTTATCTCAAAGATAACAAGGGAGTAATTACTCATTGTAATCCACCCAACGCAGCCACACGGCTACAAAGGAGAGCTATACAGCACAGAAACTTCTCAGTGTAAGAAAAATTCTTCCTGGTCCGGGGTTCGAACCCGGGACCACAGCTTCACCGGAGCACTCGCTCTACCAAGTGAGCTAATCGGGACAGTTAGCATATGGCAGGGCGAGAGCGAATTGATCAATAGCTCGAAGTGGGTACACTGTTGGTCAAATGTCTAAGAGAATCTCCCAAGGTAGAGCAAATTTGTAATAAGGGAGCAAATTACTCATTGGAATCCACCCACTATATCAAAGATGTCTTGGTGTCGCTAGCCGAAGGTCTGATACGAAAGTGTAATTTTCGAGGCCTGCCTGAGAAGTATAAAAAAAACTGCAGTTTTTCCGTATAACACAAGATTTCACGTAATATGAAGGAAATGCATGGGCCAGAAAGCAGATGTTCGAGTAGTTTTTTTCAGCACCAGACAAACTGGCAAAAATCTGTAAGATGACAAATCCGTTTCCTGTAAATAAGAAAATCTGCTGTTAGAAGCACAAGAACAAATTCGTTGACAGTGTGGAAGCGGTTGTATATATTCCTTGCCAACGTCATGACGAAAAGAAGGCATAGGCCAAACCGGGAGGTGCCTAATTGAAAGGCTACGCCAACACAACAAAACTATGGCAAATATGGTGTCCCGGCTAGTGGCTCCCAGTTTCCGGTGCGTGTATACCAGTTTTCCACCCGCCAAACTCTTTCCGCTTCACCAAAGCTAAGCCATTTTTCAGCACATGCACATCTTAAAATACGCGAGTCTGAGCTAAATAAGAGGAGCAAGCGTTCGCCGCTATTTGAGCCCGCGGTTTTATGTCCGTCCGAGTCGACCGCACGTCTTGGCCAATAGAACCGGAGCGTACTGTGCATTATAACGACGAAGTCGTTAAAAATTACGGCGCACGAGGGAGCTCGTTTCTCTCGAAAGCCGTATTCGCCGCCCATCACCGTGGGCGTCACACAGCTGGCTTAAAGCGGCGTCGCATACAGCGGCACTCAGCGCCCGTTGCAACAGCGGTGTCCTCATTTCTCTGGGACACGCGAACAGAGGCGCAAAACGCAGGACACATCCTCATTCATTGCAAGTAGCGCTCTCTTCGCCGGTCATACCAATGGATGCGGCAGTTTATGCTTGGGCGAGCGTTGCGCTTATTCGTCGCGTATTTTATGTCAGCTGGCTCGTCGCATTGACGTATACTGCCACGGGGGCTGTGAACAAACGCGTCTACTATTGCTACACTGTCGAGCAGCGAAATAAATAAAAATAGAGGTTTTGCTTTGCATTTATCGACGCACTCTTTCGGCACGCGTGCCCGCGCATATCGCCGACGTAGCTGTCGCAACAGCGCTCACCAGAGGACGTGGAGAAATAAAAAGTAGAAGCGCGGCTTATGAGCGTTGCGCGCTGCCGCCGGGATTAAACGCGTGCTGCTGGTCGTTTTATCTGTTTGTTGTATCTTCTTCGGCGCGTGCGCTCCTCGTTCGGCCTCTGTCTCCCGAATACACCGTTTCTAAACGACCGGACGCAGGCACTGCTGTGCTGTGCTCGCTGCGAGCTCTACTCCAACAACGAGGTGGAAAGCTACGGGAGGGCCGTTGCAGGTAAATGAAGTAGAAGGGCGGGGAAGCCTGCAGCACGCGCGACGCCAAAGACTGACAGTGGGAGATGCCAGTGAGCCGGCACCCCCGCATCCGCTCGCTAACACAAACGAAGTGTTCCGCCCGCCGGAAAGACTGCCCCCCATTCAGTAAGCGGGTGAGCCGGGCAGTTTCGACGTTCGCCAACGACTGCCCACAAAACACCTCTCGCCACCACACCCAGCTGCGCCCCTTCCTCTCGTTGCGGGAAAGGCAGGATGAGAAAGGCGGGCCACGGGAGCGGGCCGTCCGCGGCGTGCCGCCAGCATCCCCAGGGGAATGGTGCCGACAAGCGCGGCTGGACACAGGCGTTTCCCGGGGCGCGCGCGTGTGCCGCCGCCGCCGCCGCTGAGCGCCGGTCGTTACGGTTACGGTGCGCAACCCCAACGCCGGTGCCGTCGTCACGCAGGATCCTTTCTACGGCGCCGAGCACCCACTGAAGTTGGCAGACGTGCGTGAGGTGAAAAAGGAAAGGAGAAGAAATGGAGAGAGAAAGGGAGGGGGGAAGCGTCAAATGTTCTTTACGGTTACTTTGCAGGAACTCTTTTATCTGCTCGTCTATTCCTTTTTATTTTTTTCTCTCGCTCAGTACCACACTGTCAACGAAACTAGAAGCAGGACATCGAGCGCCTCCTGGACGTGTCTGTCACAAAGGAGGAAAAGAAAAACGGGACGCCCGCGTACATTACAGACAAAATTGGGGAAATGTTATAAGGAAGGGGGCCTCATGGCTAATACTGAAATGATGACATGATTTAAAGCCGTGGCGAAGTTCATCTTTTCACGCGAGTCTTGAGCGGCCCTTCTTTCAGTGGCCGCCTTCGCCAGCTGCGGGCGAAAAAGCAAAGGGGGAGGGGGGGGGGGGGGGCGCACATAATACGGAGCCGAAGTGAGCCTTCGACTCAAGCGCCGACCGCCGTGTGGCGCCCGGGCAGTGAGCCTCGCAAATTGCGAACGCTGTTCGACCAGCTCGGCCCCGGGGCTCTTTGATCATCGCTCGAAGCTCCCCGACGTGGCTATCAGATGCGCCCGACGACGGCTGCATGCACTCCGGCCAAAACTGCGCAAACGAGATGTGCGCGAAGAAGAAAAGGGGGGGGGGGGGGGGGGGACGGTGATCGCGCGAATGGCTTGCTGACTGAGTGAAGAAGGCGCGGATGCGAAACGTGGCTAGCACCTCCCACTTTCGGGCCGGACATGAGAAAAGGGCGAAGCGAGCAGAAGTGCGTCAGTGCGACTGGCGAGCCTTCGCCGCCGCGCCCCTCTTTCGGTACGTGGTTGTTTCCTCCTGGATCACGTTTCACGGCGTAAAATATGCGCCGCTATAGATACCCCCTGCTGCCTAATAAACGTTTCATCTGAATGTAGTTCAAAAGGCTCGAGTTCAATTCCGATGAATGAATAAAGTATTTTGCTGCACCGTTCGCTGTACTCGAACAGTGTAAGCTAACGAGAATTGATGGCATGGCCTAGACACTTAGCTGGAACGTTCGTTGCGCCTCTTTTGTCTTGTAGCTCAGCGGCGGCAGGTCCAGAAGAAGGGCGGCAGTCACCCGCAGCTTTTATTACCGTATCGTTCAATGTTTCCTCTAGTAACGTTAGTGGTGCCCTGCTTAGTATAGCACATAATTAAAGAAAAACTAAAGAAGCAGCAATCACCTGACGGGGCCAATACGATCGAATAAAAATTCGGATGAACAATCGCGCAGTTCCAAGACGGGACTCCGAAGCAGACAAAAAGATAACGGTGCAGCGTATTGCCTCGTAGACAGTATATCGTTCTCGTTCTTACGAGGCTATCAGGCTGTACGAGCGGAAATGTACGGGCCACGCGAATCGTTTACCATGCGCTGATAAGTTATAACAACCTTCACGAGCAAGTTTACGATCCAGCGGTAGCTCAGGGCCCACTTCTTTTTTTTTTCTCTCCGCTGTTTCCCTTCACGTACAGAATATGACCCGATCGAATGGAACTAAAGGCTGTGTTGAGCAACAAACGCCCCCTCGTCTCGTGGAAAGATAGCCGACGTGCGCTCTTCACATTTGTAACATCCTTCTTAGGTTTTTCGTTCGGGTCACCGGTTCGCCGATTTGCGGTCACCTGACGAACCGAACGGCCCCTGACGGCTCACGTAAGAGCGGGCTGCCAGGTACTTTACTCAAACGCTAATCGAGTTGCCGCTTGCACCAGAGCACGAAGACCCACTATTTGTGACCAGCTGTGAGTACGCTTGTAGAACAGGTAACGAAGCGCCAGGTGCTTCTTGAGCTGGGATCGGCGCCATTTACTCGTGCAGTCAGATGGGAAAGTACGCTGGGCTGTTTTATAACCATTCGCCGATATCAGTTACCCGGAGGCACCTTACTCGTTCCGTTGTAACGGTTGTCATCATTTTCTAATAGTATCAGTAAATATTAACGCCTTGCTCGCTTATTATTTAGGCGTATTTTTTCTGTAACGTAGCAGAAAGTGTGCGCGCTTCCGAGTCTGCGGGCGGTTTCAGTGAAATGGCACGCTTTCAAGCTGCCAAGGTTACCGGCCAAGGCATGTGTGGTCGGACAACCGGATAGCGCTGGCACCGCTACCGAGGTGCTGATAACAAAACCGCTCATCAGGTGTGAGTCAAAACGTTGGATTTTTCTATGGAGAATGCTGTGTTGGTTAAGCAAGGAATAAAAAAGATATCAGCTGGGTACAACAAAGAAATGTTCTCTGCCAGAGGCACGGGGCTAAAATTGATTAATACTTAAGTTTTAAGTGCTACCTAAACAAATGTACCTAATGTTTCTCTTTATGAAATAAACCCATCTTTACGGAACATTTTTTTTTTCGAACGACAAATTAAGGCATTTAAACAATAAACATAAAGTGCAGCTGTGCTGTCCAGTCGGCGGCGTCTTGCCTCAGGACAAGAAATCATTATAGCAAGACGGAATTTCTGAAAGTCGAAGGACCGTTCACTTGAGCGCAGAACAACCGAACACTCCGTTCGCCCTCCTTCTGCTGGAGGCCGTTACCGCCCTGTCCAATGCACGCACGCAGCCCATTTCCAGCCAGCTGCGTCTCCTGGCCAGCTAGTGGCGACATTCTTGTCGCTGTTTCCATATCGCTCGCTGCGGTCTCTGTTCCTAAATTTGCTTCCTAGCACTGGTTCCATCTCACTGCTCTTCACCTCTGTCTCTGAATATTTTTCTTTTGCGTGAGTTGGAAACAGTGTCCTGCACTTGCCAGCAAAACATCTCTATCAGTATATTCGCAGAACCACGCAGGAGCCGCAACACTATTCGCGAAAGGCGCGCATGCGCGTTTACGACTTGCGGATAGAGTGAGAGAGAGGCGGTAAACCGCGAAACAACCGTGATATTTTCGCGCCGTTCTGCCACTCGCGTCCTGCGTCCCTCCGTATCCCCCCATTTATAGCGCTCTCAACTGCTCCCGCGCCGCCTCCAGGTGCGAGTATGCACCATGTCCTCCGAAAAGCGTGGAGGCGGAAACTTGCGAGTTTCTTTCCCTGGAGTGGCCAGAGTCGTTTTCGGCCGGCTATCTCGAAGAGGAATGCCAACGACTGTTATCGCGAAAAAGCGATGCAACGAGTTCCTCCTGTGAACTGTCACGGGCGAAAACAGAGATGGGGGAAAAAAGGAGTTCCGCCTCTAGCCGCACGTCTGGGGACGACCATTATACTCTGCTACATTCATAATGGTGCGGGACCTTATTTCTCCAGCTTTCCTCTGTACGAAGGAGCGAAGGGAGGGAGAAAGCAGGCACTAGTTCTACCACGAAAAAAAAGAAACGTCGACGATGTTCGCGTGCTAGGAGGCGCAGAACTCCGTCCGAATAGTTACAGCTAGCCGCAATGACCTGGTACTAAGCGTAACGAGTATCTGCGCAGCGTACCGCTACACAACGCTAAGCAGAAACACTCATGTCGGAACCGTTATTACTACCCGCCTGTTTTGGGTTGATAAGAAAACGGAGGTGAGGGGTTATTACTAAATGCCCGGAGAGGTTGGTTCCTTGGTTCGCACTAGTTGATGAACATTTCAGTCTGCGACCAACCGGCACTTAGCTGCATCATGGGGCAGTTGCGCACGCCATGCGTCATAGTGACACGAATTATCGGATACGATGTGTCAAAGCAGCCTCTAACTCTTCATCTTTTTCCCGTTACTGTGTGCTGGTTCACGTGTGTTCGACGTACAGTATGTGTCATACTTAGAGCGAACATGAGAAATGGTTAAAACGGCTCTTAAGGTGGATAAAAGTAGGTTGCACCGCGAAGCAGGAGCGCGGCTTCAGTCTCCTCCTCTCGAGCTTTCTGTGCCTTTTTCCTCCGCGTCGCCGTGAAACCTACTTTTCTCGAGTTAAGGGAAAGTTTAACTATTTCTCGTGTTCCTTCTAAGTATGACACATACTGTGCACCTACACCTTGTTAACCCGTACGTTTTTTCTTACCATTACACAGAAGGCGTGGAACGCGCAGTATTGCTCGCCTAAGTTACTGTGATCTTGCGCTAGTAGACCAGACCCATCTCTTCTGTATCGCCTACGCCATGGTTGCGCATGAGCTGCCTAAAAAGTTTACCTAGCAAGTGATGGCTTGCCCGAAGCAAGAGTATCTGCTCGCATACCGGAGTACATAGGTTGTTGTTTTTTTTTTACCTACCCATCGTTCGCGAACAGAATGCGCTCTCCACGTGGCACATTTGTCATGAACAAGTATACATGTGTGGCTTGGTTTTTGTTATGCACGGCTTCAGGCATCCCGAACTGCTTTTGAAGCAATGCTATGAGTACGCGACTGTGGCTGCTTTTACCCTTTGATTCTGTAACATTCACGTGTTTTCACGTCATTGCATTTTGTTTCTCGATTTAATCAGTGATTTTATTTTTGATTTAATCATTTCTTCTTTTTAACGCTGGAGATGAAGCGTGTAGCTGATTACCACAAGCTCTCCTTCGTGCGTACATTTATGCACCTTCATCTGTCGCCTTTACTACGACCAACGGTATACCACTACTAGCATGCCATGCATCAAGGCCATCATAGCGAAGCACTACATTTTCT
The DNA here is from genome assembly GCA_030143305.2 of Amblyomma americanum. Taxonomy (NCBI): domain Eukaryota; kingdom Metazoa; phylum Arthropoda; class Arachnida; order Ixodida; family Ixodidae; genus Amblyomma; species Amblyomma americanum. The sequence continues at coordinate 30,432 of JARKHS020022625.1, forward strand.
CTTAAATTTCATTAAATCTTGCACTAAAATTATAAACTTAAAATGGGAAAACAACATATTGCGTAGTTTACGCAAACATTTATCTTGAACTACTACAAAAGATGTAAAAAAAAAGTGCGAATCGACTGCGTTTCTTTCCAGTCGATCTTTGCTCTTGGTTTGAGTACAAACAGATTCAGTCCAACGAAGAATAAGAATTTGCTAAATGACTGGCATACCTTGTGCATTATTGCGCTGCATTTTTTCTGTTCATCCTCGTTCAAGGGCACATCGCCTCAGAATACTGTTTGCACTAAGGATGAGGCACATATCTGGCACTGTTGGCGTGTTTTTAGTAGTTTACTACATTGCATATCGGCAATAACTTGATCAGATCTGTTTATTCCTCTAAAACATTGAACGAAACATGCATACTGGAAAGCAAGACCTTTCAAATCGTGGCCTCAAAATGAACCCGAACCGAAAGCATAAAACGAATGGTGTTTTGCATTAGACGGAAAGGAACCAGAACAGCTTGGGCAAATAAGCCCAAAATTAAAAGGATTATTTTCCGCTCATGTCTCACTTTCGAATATTTTCTTAGAGATTTTTTAGTGTGAATGGGTTGTACTCTGAGTCAGACCTTTACGATTTGCCTTGTTGGTCCATACGATGCCCCCAGGTGACGTTGTTAGGCCACATATACTTATGAGCACTATCGTTATGTAGCAGAAGGAAGAAAACATTCAGTAACAACCGGAACTGTAAAAGCTCCACATACATGGGCTTCTGTGCTCGCCGCATAGCTTGACGTATATGATTTTGCACCAACCATGCACGAAAACAGAAATGCATTTTATAAACTGTCTGTGTACATGGCCGGTAACTAGCCCTTTCTTAGGTGCGTTGCTTTGTTGCAATTCTTAATTTTCTGAATTGCATTATGAAGCGTAGAGCATTTTATTCTTAATTAGCTAAATACGGGTAATTATAATAAGTTTTTGGCAAAAATGAACGTATCGAAATTCTTGCATTCAGTAATACACCGTTATATATATAGTGAGAGTGAGAGAACAGACACGGGAAGGGAAATGAGGGGCTCGGTGGCTGTTGGCTTCCTTCATATGTATATATAACATCAACAATTTAGACGCCGTATAAACCACTACTTTTTTTTTGCTCTAAGTCTGAACCGGAACTAAACCGTTTTCTCTGGACCGGAACTAAAGGCGGGACGGGAAATACTTCGTTTCGACGTCCAGCTTTCCACAACCTACCCTCTCATGCAACTCACTTGCGCACGGCTTACCAAGGAGAGGGGTGCCTGTAAATGTCGTTTTTCCTCATAAAGACTGATAGCGCAACAAAGCCCTCTGTACGGATAAAGAGAGAAAGAAACTCTCTTACCATTCTAGGTCTTTGTTTGGGAGATTCTTACTGCTTCTTCCCCTTCCCCTTTCTTGACCAAAGCTTTCTTTTCAAACGTGAAACCGTTACAACAAGAGAGTGGACGAGGCAAAAGAAGAAAGGAAAACTCAGACGTCACCGACGGCTTCACCCAAGGAGAAAAAGTGGATTAGCGGGTTTCGCGTCCCGCCGTCGTCAGAGTAATGCTTCTTTAAGAGGTGTCATTATTTCTAGTTTCTTTCTAGCCACGTGCAGACGTCGGCCACAAAGCGATCAATGAACATCTGCACTCTTATTTTCTGTTATTGAAAAAGGTGGGGCAATCCCCACCGTAGGCGTCCTGCCCGCGCTGCAGGCGCCACATTTCGACAGCCCGCGTCTACACGGCAGTGTCTCTGTTTCACCGATTCGATTGGGCGGTTCGCAGGCGGTGACGCTGACCCGCCGGTCGCTGTGGCAGCCGAGAGTGCCGCAGCCGAGAGGGCCGCAGCCGAGGGGCCGACTCGTGCTCGTGGCCTGATGTGCACCGCATGCCGCGTTCTCCGCGTTCGCTTCGCAGCTTCGACGCTTCACTGCTCCCGCTGACCGGCCACGGCGCGTGCGCCGCCTTCTGTCGCCGACTGAGACCGACCACATGTGCCGCGGCCTCCCTTGGTCCAAAGTGTCGACTGAGTGCCGATCGCGGAATGAGAGTGCATAGGAACTAGGATCAGATGTTTGGCCAAATTTTAATAAATGGCATTGTAACCCCTTAACAATTTTACCTACTTACGTAAAGTAAAGTAATAACTCCCGTCAGTGGGATGCTGCTCGCTCGAAATTCTCAAATCCAGACAACGAAGCTATGCACGTTCGCCTTACGCTACGATGTGGTAACTGCTTCAGATGGCGCTTAACGAAACCTTGCGCATTGAGGATGCGGTTATCGCAGAATTTTATTTGTTTTGAGCAAAAATAATGACCAAATTGAAAAAAAATTTGCGGATAATCCGAACTAGCAAGCCGCTGTCATTAATAACGCACAAAATAATGTGCCGGTAGGCAGCGGTATGCACACTGCAGGAATTTAGACATCAATCTCTGAACGCCTATTAAAATTTATGGAGTGGAACTAATGACAGAATGCGCGTGCGTATTTGGGAAGAGCGCAATGAAAACAAATCCTATCGTATTCCCGGCAGACCGGAAGTATAAATACAGGCTCTTTTTTTACAGCGGTAGCTGCTAGGCGCCCGTCCCTGGCTTGCGCGTCGCCGTCGTCATCGCAGTCGGCGTAACCGGTGGATGCGTTAATCGCATCCATGCACCGGTGAATGCCATTAACGCACCCACCTGTCATTAACGCACTCACCTTACGTCACGGTCAACCTGGGTCGCTTAAGCCTACGGGTGGCTCTGTTTGGAACAGCCGCCTGCCAGTGCAGGGGTGCATCATGCACTTTACCACTACAACAGCTATCGCTGAATCTCGCGTTACATAGTCGTAACTGTCCTGGGAGTTTTTTTCTTTCTCATGCGATCGAAGCAATGCTTTTTGCAACTGGAATCAGGTACAGTAAATATATATACACTTGTTCCCTACGGCGTGTGGATACCTCGTGCTACGGTATCTTGATGTCATGAAACTTGAAACACACGTTTAAAGCAATTCTTAAGGCTTGCATCTGACTGCTTCAGAGGAACTCGATGATGAAGCCTAATTAAAATAATTGCCGGTAGTAAGCTCGTATTGTTATTTCAACACGTAATCTGTGTTTTCACTAAAATAAAATGCAATAATGCAATCACTGACGAGTGTGCTGCCACACTCATCTATCACTGATATGGATACCGAAAAAAAAAAACGCGGTCCTAAGTTTCGTTCTTGCAGAAAAAAAAAACAGGGCATTTTTAGGTTAGGGCACTTGAAAGGGTTGAGGGGGAACGGAGGGGGGGGGGGCGGTTTTTTTTTAAGTAGAGTTTTCTTCGAGCCAAAAATATGAGACCAATAAATTCTATATGGTTCAATTCCGTCTAAAGTATGAAAAAGCAAACTTGGTTTTGAGCAAAAGACGCTTACCCTGTTTCAGGATAGGGCGCACTGTTATCGAAGTATTTCTGTACATTTAGAGGATAATTTTCGCGCTGCTTGTTGCTGATGGCTTGCGATGGCGCATA